>JAVVLW010001674.1:52500-78000 GCA_034401795.1 Chaetoderma sp. LZ-2023a
GGTGCACCTAAATTTTTCTTAGATTGACTGGACTATTTGTTTATGAATTTTCCCGTCTCTGTCTAATCCATAACTTTTGCGATGACCGGGATCGCTTCAGCGTGAAACAGGTACCGATGATGACCCTACTGGTGAGTGGAAAGGTAATCTCCGTGCATACAGCATAGGCAAATGTGCTTTGATAATCTTCTACTGAGAAGACAAGCAAGTTAACGCTCTCTTATACCAATAAATAATGCGCAATCTGCATGAGGTATGGGCCTTATATTGTCCTACCGTATAGCCAATAAATAAGTTAACATGTTTCCAAAATAATAGCCGAAACATGTTACTTATGGACCTTTCCAGAGTATCCATCTATCAATCTGACGTTATTTGACATCATAATCAGCGAAGCGGCATGTAGGATGACGTCATAATCATTACGTCATAAATGATTCTATTTGGCCCGTCTTTAGCTCTTAATAGTCCGACACGTTGTACGAATTGTATGTTTCTACTATTTAATAAACATGCTGTTGAATATTTTGAAATTAATTTGACTGGGCCCTGTTGGTGCCTATGGCATCAACAGCGCCCAGTCAAATTAGTTTCAAAATATTCAATAGCTTACCTGTGTAGTTTTCTGGAAATTTATAGTCAGAGAGTTCAGAGATCAATCTATCCCAAAACGAGTGAGGTGTGGATGGAGATTAGCTAGAGATGGGCGGGGAATAGCTAAAAATGAAAAAGTCCATTGGATCTGCGGCCTATTGTGCTCCGCAACAGCATACGGAAATGGTACTTTATGCGGCATCCGAGACAAGATCGATGACATCACTGGATCATATCAAAGTGGCTTTATTTTTAAACTAATTTGACTGGACGCTAGTGCTGCCATGGGCCGAAACAACGTCCAGTCAAATTAGTTTCAAAATATTCAACAGCTTAACTGCATAGTCTTCTGTAAATTGATAGTCAGGGAGTTCAGGGGATCGATTGATACCAACACGAGCGAGGTGTGGGTGGAGCTAAGCTAGAGATGGGCGGGGCATAGGTAAAACTGGAAATGTTCATTCTATTGAATTTGTAAGGCTGGTGGATTGATTTCTTATGCAAATGTTTCTAGTCGGATACATTTCTAGCTTTGCTCCGCCCATTTCTAGTTATGCTCCGCCCATTTCTAGCTAAGCACCGCTCACCGAGGTACGTGTATTGTAATCAATTTATATACTTTGAAACATGAATTACCAGAATCCCATTTCAAGGTATCTATACAGGTAGTCTGTTGAATATTTTGAAATTAATTTGACTGGGGCATTGCATATGGCAGCAACATCTCCCGGTCAATTTAGTTTCAAAATATCCAACATAATGTTTATTAAGTTGTAAACCTGTCAACGACAAACTGAATACAATTTGTACACTTGATAGGTGTTTCGAGCTCCGTGATGAAGAATTATATGTCATTATGAGTGTGACATTAGCTGCTTAGTGACGTAATCGATTATAACGTCATAATTGAGTGACATATCGAATCCCTATAGTGTCTAAATAACCAGTTGTTTCACCTTCGTAGTTAATTGACCTTTCCAGTTTTAGCTATGTCCCTCCCATCTCTAGCTAAGCTCCACCAACACCTCACTTGTGTTGGGATCGATCAATCCCTGAACTCACTGACTATCAATTTCCAGGAAACTACACATATTTCGTTGGCAGCAACAGCGCCCACCCAATCAAATTAGTTTCAAAATATTCAACAGCATGTTTATTAAATAATAAAGACATACAATTCGTACAACAACGCTTAGCCCGTCACCAAATATGCGTTTGCGACGAAATTATCTAGTAGTAGTAGTAGTAGTAGTAGTAGTAGTAGTAGTAGTAGTAGTCGCTATATCGTATACCCCTAAATGCCTATCATGTGGCTCGTAATAATATATAACTTGTTACTGATGATCATTTCATGCCTTCTCGCATCCACTGATATATCCCAGTGTTACCCGTCTTACCGCCCACATAATATTTGCCAAGCATGTCTGTAACAGTTAATGAAGTTTTGGGGCCATGATATGGTGGATCCAGAGAAGATGGTGAAAAACTACAAAGCAATTCAGTGATAGTTTAATAATTTTTTTATGTCGTGAGTTTCGATGGAACCACTTCTGCAGCTTGAATTAAATTCTAAGGATGATTATCAGCTTAATATTCTTCACCCTCCTCTTCGCCTTCGGCATCAACTGAGTCGACGCCGACCTCTTCATAATCCTTCTCCAATGCTGCCAAATCCTCTCTGGCTTCTGAGAACTCTCCCTCTTCCATACCTTCTCCCACATACCAATGTACGAAAGCACGTTTAGCATACATCAGATCAAACTTGTGATCCAAGCGAGCCCATGCTTCAGCAATTGCAGTGGTGTTGCTCAACATGCACACAGCACGCTGTACTTTAGCCAGATCTCCACCTGGAACAGCAGTCGGTGGCTGATAGTTGATTCCAACCTTGAAACCAGTTGGACACCAATCAACGAATTGGATAGTACGTTTGGTTTTGATGGTTGCGATAGCAGCATTAACATCCTTGGGGACGACATCACCTCGGTACAACATGCAGCAAGCCATATACTTTCCATGCCGCGGATCACACTTCACCATCTGGTTTGCAGGCTCAAAACATGCGTTTGTAATCTCTGACACTGACAATTGTTCGTGATATGCTTTCTCTGCAGAGATGACCGGGGCATAAGTTGCCAGTGGGAAATGGATACGTGGATACGGTACCAAGTTGGTCTGGAACTCTGTCAAATCCACATTCAGGGCACCATCAAAACGGAGTGATGCAGTGATAGAGCTGACAATCTGACCAATGAGACGATTCAGATTGGTGTATGTTGGTCTCTCAATATCCAGATTACGACGACAGATGTCATAAATGGCTTCATTGTCGACCATAAATGCGCAGTCAGAGTGTTCCAGAGTTGTATGGGTGGTCAAGATTGAATTGTAGGGTTCAACAACAGCAGTGGACACCTAAGGAAATAGAAAACAGATAAACACAGTATTATTAACAAGATGGATACAATATTTCTAGCTAAGCTCCGCCCCTTTTTATGTGTGTTAGCATCAATTTATAATTATTTACTCATGCGTTTCAAGAATTCCAATTTCCAGACAACCATGCAGGTGAACATTTCGAAACTATTTTGACTGGGTGATGCTGGTGCTTATGGCAACAAATTCTGTATTGATTAGTAAATCAATCAAGACATACAATTTGTACATTTGACAGACTATTCAATGTTCGTGACGGACCTAGATGCGTCACTGTATTGTGATGTTAGCCTATGTGAGACGTAATTGAGTATGACGTCATATACTTGGATCGGATTCCTCCTCTGTCTGTACTCATATCCAAAGCAGTCAACTATCACAGGGGCGGATCCTCCGGATAGGCCATGGATTGAGTACACAAGTCTCACATTTTTAGGGGATTTATGGGTTCCCTACTCGCAGAAAATGTCATATTAGTGGCAAAAGAGAATATGTATTTAGCGTTTCAAGAATGTTTTATTTAACCCTTGACCCTTGAAGTACCAATCACTAAGTCAATGGCCCTTTCCAGTTTACCCAACTTAATTAACTACGTGGCGTGTAGGATGACGTCATAATTAACGACGTCATGAATAGCGTAGATAAATTCGTCACGGACGCTTAATTGATGACGGATTAAGTGTTGTTGTACGAATTGTATGGCTTTACTATTTAATAAAAATGATGTTGAATATCTTGAAACTAATTTATCTGGGTGCTGGTGCAGCCATATGCATCAACAGCACCCAGTTAAATTACTTCAAAATATTCAACAGCTTACATGCATAGTTTTCTGGAAATAGATAGTCAGGGAGTTCAGGGATCGATCGGACTCAACACGAAGGAATTGTGGGTGTAAGTTAGCTAGAGATGGGCGGGGCATGGCTAAAACCTGATTCCTCCATTTCTGATAATCTTGCTGATAGGCTGTTGATTATTTCAAAACTAACTTGACTGGAAGCTTTTGGTGCCTTAGGCAGCAGCAGCTTCCAGTCAAATTCATTTTAAAATTTTCAAGTGACTATTTGTTACGCCTTTAAGGACTTATTTGTTGTATATGGTTTATCTGATTGAATGCAGGAAATGTCAATTTCCCTTTCTCCGAGATCTAACAATACTCACCATTCTGTTACTTCTGATATACAGCTGGCCCTGACAGCGGCTCTAGGATTATAGACTTAGAAAGCTTTACCGACTCCTGGGAACCGGGTACCCGGCTCCCCACTGCCGAGTACCCGTTTACCATAGAGCTCATATTGTTTGCATAGCCACCAAACAAGAGAAAACTATGGCTTGCCTCCGTGGGGCTGGGAGGCTGGGTCCGTAACAGAATGGTGAGTATTGTTAGATCTCGGAGAAAGGGAAATTGACATTTCCTTCATTCTCCTTCGATCAATACTCACCATTCTGTTACTTCTGATATACACCAGATTTGATCAGTAACCTGGTGGGAAGGGGCAAGCCATACATGCTAATTTTGCCCCTTGGAGAAAGATTTTAGACTTCAAACTTGACTAACGGAGACCTAAAAGGACCGTCAAGTTCACGGAACCGAATCACATTCGCGTCACAGCCCCCCCCCCTTTTTCCTCCTAAGAAAAGGGAGAGAACTACTCCCTGCATATTCCATGTATTAGCCTGGGAATGAGCATGAATATATAAGATGAATGAACATGATACATATCCATAATACAAAAAACTCTCACTATTGAATTACCTTATGATAATTGGACTTCAGACGTACCGCCTCCAACTATTCACCGGTTCGGCCATCAGTGACACAATCTGGTTGACATCCTCTCGCTTGACCATGCCTGCTTTAGGTTCTTTTCTTACCAAAGTGAGAAAAGGGTGAAAAGCAGTGTGGTCACTAACTATCGTTTCAAAACAGCTAAAGCGAGTGGATTGGCTGAGTCTGACACATCCCTCATATAGTAATCCGTGAATGAGGACTCACAGTGGCATTGTGCAACGGCCATGATGTCCTATAACGGAACACCATTGTAAAGGGCGGTCGAGGCGGCTATTCCTCTGACATTGTCTGCCCTTACGCCTTGCACCTGGTGCCCAGTCGCCATCTCGTGAGTAGTCTGAATGCATTCGACCACCCAACGAGAGATAGTATCCATGGATGCGGCGCCATAAGACTTTTTATGGCAAATCCACAGATGTCTATCGTTCGACCGTAACGAGTCAGTCCGTTTCTTGTACTTAGTCAAAGCACGGACCGGGCACCAGACACTGGCATCACGATCAAACGTAGTTAACTTCGGTACAATGATCGGTTTGCCGGGATATCTCAAAGATTGGTTCTTTGACATAACCTCTGCTCTTGGCAGAAGACGCAGACCTTCTCCAGAAACAATAAATCGGTTCCTCTCTGCCGAAAGCGCATGGATCTCACTGCGCCTTCTAGCTGAGGAAGCTGCCAATAGAAAGACCGCCTTTAGAGTCAAATGCTTTAGACTAGCCGAACGCAACGGTTCGAAAGGGTGCTTGGCCAGTACATTAAGCACTAAAGATAGACTCCAGGCTGGAATGACTACCGGTTGTCTCGGTCGGAGATTGCTCATTCCCTTCAACATCACATTTAACTGGGCCACCTCTGGACTATCCCTGTTGGCTAGACAAGGGATAACTGATGCCAAAGCTGACTTGTATCCAGCAACTGTGACGGGAGCTAGTCCTCAAAAGAACAGCTCACAGAGAAAGTCTGCTATTTGCTGATAGTGGATTGAAAGGTATCAATACCCTTTTCTTCACACCAGTCTGCAAATCTGTTTAACCTTGTTGTTATATGACTTGAAGGTTGACCTCCTTCTCGCAGCCGCGATGAAATCAGCAGCCTGTCGAGAAAAGCCTTCCGACGTGGAACGTTGTTTGATAACATCCACGCAGTCATTGAACATTTCGGGACGCTCGTGTAGGAAGCGTCCCTTGGCCTGGGAGATTATGTTCGGAATCTCGGGCAACTGCACAGGATTTTCCACCAGCAGATCTAGAAGATCCGTGAACCACGCCCTGCTCGGCCAATACGGCGCTATTAGCAGGACCAGACACGGTTCCTCCCTGACCTTCACCAAAACCTTCGGTAGAAGAATGGTGGGTGGGTACGCGTAAGCGTGCATCCCTCTCCAGCTTATCGCCAGAGCGTCTGTATCGACGACATTTGGATCTGTAATCGGCGAGACATATGTCATGATTTGAGCATTTTCCTTTGTGGCGAACAAGTCCACGTTGGGTTTGCCCCAATGCTCGAAGATCCGTCGCAGAACTGGAGGGTTGAGGGACCATTCTGTTGGCAGGATTCTCTGTCTGCGAGACAAAGCATCCGCCAGAATGTTCAATCGGCCAGGAATACGAGCTGCTTTCAAAACAACCGAGTAATTCCTGCACCATTGAATCAAGTGCCCCACCCTGATACACAGAGTGGGCGACCTGGTCCCGCCTTGGCGATTTATATATGATACTACTGTCGAATCGACCGACCGTATCAATATCACCCTGCCCCTGATCATCGGAAGGAACTCTTCCAACGCCAGTTCCACTGCCATCATTTCCAACAGATTGATATGCAGCTGACTCTCCGGGAGAGTCCATGTGCCCGAGACCTGGTTCTCCCAGGCAGGCACCCCACCCTTCCAGCGATGCATCCGTGTAGACGGACAGCTGGGGGCGGGGTAGGTGCAGCGAAACCCCTAATAGGAGATTCTGACGCTGTTTCCACCATAGAAGATGCGATATTATCGGCTCCAAAACTGGCAACAGTTTTGACAGGGGTTCTGTTCTCTGTTTCCACAGAGACATCAGATACAACTGGATAGGCATTCGCATTAGAGCATCGTACGGGATAACCTGCTCCATGGAGACCATCATGCCCAGCATCTGAAGGAACCGCCTCGCCTTGAATGTGGTTTCCCACTCGAAAACTCTTGAGGATGGCTAACAGAGACACCACTCTGGGCTCTGACGGGTAAACCCTGCCCTCCTCAAGGTCGAATCGCATCCCCAAATAAATGAAACGTTGAGTGGGCGTCAACTCGGATTTCTCCTCGTTGACTATGCAGCGTAGATCTGAAAGTAACTTCAGAGTCAGAGCAGTATCCACGTTCAACCTGGCTGCCGAGTCTGCCTTAAGCAGCCAGTCGTCTATGTAGGTGTGTAGCGCCACGTTCTCTTTTCTGAGAAACGCTGTCACCGCAAGGACCACTCTTGTGAAAACCCTCGGAGCTGTCGACAGGCCAAACGGGAGACTAAACTCCCATACTTGATTCTGAAACGCAAATCTCAGAAACCTGTGCCAACTCCGATTCATAGGAATGTGGAAATATGCATTTTTCAGATCGATCGATACACACCACATTCCTTTCCTCAATCCCGCATTACCGACCTCGGCGTTTCCATCTGGAACCGAGGCGTATGGATAAACCAATTTAATGGCCTGAGATTGAGTATGGGTCTCCATCCCCCTGTGCTCTTGGGGACAAGGAACATGTTTGAATAGAAGCCTGGAGTGTTTCGATTTGCTGGTTTTATTGCTCCCTTCAGAAGTAAACCCGACACTTCCTTTTGAACGGCTTCTAACTTGTCTGGCTCCCTTGGTACGGGTGTCCAGACTGGTGCCAAAGACAGATTTTGTGGCGGAAAGTCCCACCACTCCGGCATGTAACCCTGGGATAACCATCCCAGGACCAGACTGTCTGACGTCACACCTTGCCAGGCCTCGACGAAACGCATGAGCCTTCCACCCACCATAGACGCCTCGACGTCTAACGGGGTTGTCCGGCTCGCAGTCCGCCCCCCCCCCACTCTTTCTTAACGAGAGAGAGAACCATTTCGTTCTAGGCACGACGGGTATAACTGGCACCGCTGTTCCTGTCGCACAGGCGCGGTCCAGGTGGATATGAAGGGAGCTTTCGTACCCTCAGGTACGCTTCGGCCCCTTCTGTCCGCCCTTTGAGGCCTTACCCTTCCCCTTCCCGCCACTAGGGCGGTCAGGAGCAACATTGGGGAGGGTAGGCGCCTCTACAACCTTCCTGGGCTTCTTCGCCGGCGGCGGCTCTGAAACCCCAGCTGAAGCAGAAGTCGCAACAGGCCTAGCTTTCGCCTTGCCCTTATGCTTCTTCTGCTCCTTTGAAGGTTGTCCCGTTAGCGGTTTCCCCACAGGCCCTAGTGCATGCGCTTGCCGCACTAGCTCTAGCTGTAGGTTTTCCGCTAACCGATTCTGCGCGATACTGGCGGTATCCTCTAAGATGGTCCACGCTTGGCCACCGAAGATGCTAGGCCCTGTCAGGGGTGTCCCAAGGAGACGCTCCCTGACTGCCGTAGCCGGACGCATATGGTCAATGACCATTTGCCTCCTGGATTTCGTCACACGCGCTTGCACCCTTGCCAATGCGTCCATCGACAGCACCAGGGTGTCATTGACACATGAAAGCGCCACAGGGTGGCCTGCCCCGCTTCAGCCCACACCGACTGAAGGAGACGATAAGAGTGGTTGACAGCGCTCATCGCTGCCCTCACACCCTCATCGCATAGGGACAGGACTTCTTCCTGGTGTACCTGAGACTTGTCCACAAGTGCCGGACCGGGGTGACCCGGCACGGCACTCTGGACGCCCAGTACCCATCGGTCATCCTCCGTGACTACACCATACCTGTCGTATTCCCCCCGCGGAATACGACATCTTGCCCGCACCTCCCTGGAGGCCGCAGGGAGCTGACCCTTGGTCATCAGTTGTTTGCTATAAATAGCATCCAACCATTCTATGAACCGTGGATCCAGTCCCACTGACTGGATCCGGGCCGCGGGCAAAATCCCCGTCCTGATCGACGCAACCGACGGACGGGGCGCATCTTCATCGGCCGTGGCCGAAACCACAGACGGGTCAACCCTGGCTAGCCACGCCAGAGCATCTGACCAATCTACCTCCGATGAAGACACCCCCGCAAACACGTCACCCGTTGACGTGCTCACGGGTCTGCCAGCCACGGCCTCCCAGCAAGGAGCCACGGCTGACACGCCAGGCACTCCGGTACCACACGGTTCCGCCGCCACCCCATGAAACACTCCGGTCCATGGGGTAGGTCCGCACGGAAAACCGTACGGACCCGTAGCAGTCGCGGAACCATAGCCGGACACGGGCGCCCACGGCACCCCACGTCCGACTGCCGGACCAGGCGAGATAGGTGAGTACCACGCCCGGCCCGGCACACCCGTTCCCGTGACGGCTGGTGCCAAACCAAGCCGCACGGAACCGGTGCACGGTAACGGATTTGCCTCAGCCACAGGCGGAGCCGCTGACCTGGCTTGCGCCAAACCAGACAAATGGAGGCCGGTTCCGTCTAGGACGGAATCAACCTCCATATTCTCCACCTACGGCTTCACGGGCCGCAGCAACCTCTCCTCCTCGTTTTCAGACTCCGAAGAGTCGTCACTAGACGAGTCAACCGTGGAACCGTCCTGGCGGACGGCTCCCACACCTGACGGACCGGCCACCGCTACTGGACCACCCGGAGGTGGCCGCAGAGAAACAGAAACCCGTCTGGCCGAAGCCAGACGGGACTGCCAGTGGGCCGTACGAGACGGCCCCCTCGGTAACCAGTCCAGAATCCTGTCCGAGGACAGGATCCGTACCAGGCATGGGGAGAAACTGCCCCCCAACCTTTGGTAGCAGGGACGACACCAGCGTGGTCAGAACGCTATGCAGAAAAACCCTGCAGAGCCGGCCCAAACCACGCCGGCGGTGCCATCTCCGCCACCTCCAGCTGGGGACGTGGAGCACCCGCACCGGCCGAACCGGGCGCTCCACGATTTACTCTCGGACCACCTGACCCCGCGTCAGACCCAGCCAAGTCCTTCTGGGCAAGGAACTTAACCATCGTTTCGACGGACCACACTGCACAAACATTACACCTATGATCTATATTACACAGGGCACACATAAAACAGACATGGTCCTTGAACATTACACGGACAAACTTATGGCAGTCGTCACATGATGGCGGGGCTGGCTTGGCCTATAAAATAAGCACAAACCTACAATAAACAAGCGGAACGAGACCCGGATGGAAGGCAGACAATTAATTTTCAAATAATTTGACTCATAAATTAACCGTAACCTCCCCGCACCCCACCCCGCCACGTTACAACAACGATCGCATTGATTATGATGACAAGTACGCGGCGGGCACAACACACCCATAATAGATCCTCCAGGATGTGTAACGGCTCCAGGAATCATATCGCATAGCATTCAGGGTATATTTACTAATCAATATAAATTATACTCCTAACGAACGCAGCACGATATGTGAAGAAAACAACAAAATGTATAACAAAACTGCTGTCTCACACGGTAAAACCGCAGACCACACATCTACTCAAGAATTTTGAAACCACCGATCATTGCAAACCGATCGTGATCGCACGTAAACTTGATCATTCTAAAGTTTCCGGTACCATTTTTAGTACGCAGCACCCAGAATAAGATGCGCGAATTAATGAAAAATTTTTCTTCACATAAACATCCGAGCGACCGGGTGTGACGTCACCCGCTCGGATTCTACGGAGAACGACGTCAGCCGATATTCGTGTTAGAAATACTGTAGCAAACACCTATTTTCATATCTGCCGATCGCCTGTTGGGGTTTAAAGAAGGCGATCGTCTGGCATATATCGTTGTTAGCACACGTCCCAGATTCTATGGGGACAGAAATTGGAACATGCGACACAACGAAATTTAGAGACCTAAGTCTTTTAACTATGGATAATAAAGAACAATACAACCTGGTTGTCTTGGGCGGTATTCTCCATAGTCCTTAGTTAATCCTTTCAGAACACACAAACTATCACTGATTAAAGACTTAGATTATTTTAAAACACTAAAATCCTTAATGCAAAAAGCATGTATTGCTCTTGTCGCTATGCAAACAAGAATGAGCTCTATGGTAAACGGGTACTCGGCAGTTGGGAGCCGAGTACCCGGTTCCCAGGAGTCGGTAAAGCTTTCTAAGTCTATAATCCTAGAGCCGCTGTCGGGGCCAGCTGTATATCAGAAGTAACAGAATGGTGAGTATTGATCGAAGGAGAACTGGTGTTCTCCCAGGCAGGCACCCCACCCCTCCAGCGATGCATCCGTGTAAACGGACAGCTGGGGGTGGGGTAGGTGCAGCGAAACCCCTATTAGGAGATTCTGACGCTGTTTCCACCATAGAAGATGCGATATTATCGGCTCCAAAACTGGCACCAGTTTTGACAGGGGTTCTGTTCTCTGTTTCCACAGAGACATCAGATACAACTGGATAGGTCTTCGCATTAGAGCAGCGTACGGGATAACCTGCTCCATGGAGACCATCATGCCCAGCATCTGAAGGAACCGCCTCGCCTGAATGTGGTTTCCCACTTGAAAACTCCTGAGGATGGCTAACAGAGACACCACTCGGGGCTCTGATGGGTAAACCCTGCCCTCCTCGAGGTCGAATCGCATCCCCAAATAAACGAAATGTTGAGTGGGCGTCAACTCGGATTTCTCCTCGTTGACTATCCAGCCTAGATCTGAAAGTAACTTCAGAGTCAGAGCAGTATCCAAGTTCAACCTGGCTGCCGAGTCTGCCTTGAGCAGCCAGTCGTCTATGTAGGTGTGTAGCGCCACGTTCTCTTTTCTGAGAAACGCTGTCACCGCAAGGACCACTCTTGTGAAAACCCTCGGAGCTGTCGACAGGCCAAACGGGAGAACTGTAAACTCCCATACTTGATTCTGAAACGCAAATCTCAGAAACCTGTGCCAACTCCGATTCACCGGAATGTGGAAATATGCATCTTTCAGATCGATCGATACACACCACATTCCTTTCCTCAATCCCACCATTACCGACCTCGGCGTTTCCATCTGGAACCGAGGCGTATGGATAAACCAATTTAATGGCCTGAGATTGAGTATGGGTCTCCATCCCCCCGTGCTCTTGGGGACAAGGAACATGTTTGAATAGAAGCCTGGAGTGTTCCGGTTTGCTGGTTTTATTGCTCCCTTCAGAAGCAAACCCGACACTTCCTTTTGAACGGCTTCTAACTTGTCTGGCTCCCTTGGTACGGGTGTCCAGACAGGTGCCAAAGACAGATTTTGTGGCGGAAAGTCCCACCACTCCGGCATGTAACCCTGGGATAACCATCCCAGGACCAGACTGTCCGACGTCACACCTCGCCAGGCCTCGACGAAACGCATGAGCCTTCCACCCACCATAGACGCCTCGACGTCTAACGGGGTTGTCCGGCTCGCAGTCCGCCCCCCACCCCCCCCCTCTTTCTTAACGAGAGAGAGTGAGAACCATTTTGTTCTAGGCACGACGGGTATAACTGGCACCGCTGTTCCTGTCGCACAGGTGCGGTCCAGGCGGATATGAAGGGAGCTTGCGTACCCTCAGGTACGCTTCGGCCCCTTCTGTCCGCCCTTTGAGGCCTTACCATTACCCTTCCCCTTCCCACCTCTAGGGCGGTCAGGAGCAACATTGGGGAGGGTAGGCGCCTCTACAACCTTCCTGGGTTTCTTCGCCGGCGGCGGCTCCAAGAACCCAGCCGAAACAGAAGTCGCAATAGGCCTGGCTTTCGCCTTGCTATTATGCTTCTTCTGTTTCTTTGAAGGCTGTCCCGTTAGCGGTTTGCCCACAGCCCCTAGTGCGTGCGCTTGCCGCACTAGCTCTAGCTGTAGATTTACCGCTAACCGATTCTGCGCAATACTGGCGGTGTCCTCTAAGATGGCCCGCGCTTGGCCACCAAAGATGCTAGGCCCTGTCAGGGGCGTCCCAAGAAGACGTTCCCTGACTGCCGTAGCCGGACGCATATGGTCAATGACCATTTGCCTCCTGGACTTCGTCACTCGCGCTTGCACCCTTGCCAATGCGTCCATTGACAGCACCAAGCCGTCATTAACACACGATAGCGCCACAGGTGGCCTGCCCCCGCTTCAGCCCACACCGACTGAAGTAGACGATAAGAGTGATTGACAGCGCTCATCGCTGCCCTCACACCCTCATCGCATAGGGCCAGGACTTCTTCCTGGTGTACCTGGGACTTATCCACTAGTGCCGGACCGGGACCACCCGACCCGGCACTCTGGACGCCCAGTACCCATCGGTCATCCTCCGTGACCGACGGGACTACACCATACCTGTCGTATTCACCCCGCGGAATACGACATCTTGCCCGCACCTCCCTGGAGGCCGCAGGGAGCTGACCCTTGGTCATTAGTTGTTTGCTATAAATAGCATCCAACAAATCAATGAACCGTGGATCCAGTCCCACTGACTGGATCCGGGCCGCGGGCAAAATCCCCGTCCTAATCGACGCAACCGACGGACGGGGCGCATCTTCATCGGCCGTGGCCGAAACCACAGACGGGTCCACTCTGGCTAGCCACGCCAGAGCATCAGACCAATCTACCTCCGAAGAAGATACCCCCGCAAACACGTCACCCGTTGACGTGCTCACGGGTCTGCCAGCCACGGCCTCCCGGCAAGGAGCCACGGCTGACACGCCAGGCACTCCGCTACCACACGGTTCCGCCGCCACCCCATGAAACACTCCGGTCCATGGGGTAGGTCCGCACGGAAAACCGTACGGACCCGTAACAGTCGCGGAACCATAGCCGGACACGGGCGCCACCGGCACCCCACGTCCGGCTGCCGGACCAGGCGAGATAGGTGAGTACCACGCCTGGCCCGGCACACCCGTTCCCCTGACGGCTGGTGACAAACCAAGCCGCGCGGAACCAGTGCACGGTAACGGATTGGCCTCAGCCGCAGGCGGAGCCGCTGACCTGGCTTGCGCCAAACCAGACAAATGGAGGCCGGTTCCGTCCAGGACGGAATCAACCTCCATATTCTCCACCTGCGGCTTCACGGGCCGCAGCAACCTCTCCTCCTCGGCCTCCTCGTCTTCAGACTCCGAAGAGCCGTCACTAGACGAGTCAACCGTGGAACCGTCCTGGCGGACGGCTCCCACACCTGACGGACCGGCCACCGCTACTGGACCACCCGGAGGTGGCCGCAGAGAGACAGAACCCGTCTGGCCGAAGCCAGACGGGACCGCCAGGGGGCCGTACGAGACGGCCCCCTCGGTAACCAGTCCAGAATCCTGTCCGAGGACAGGATCCGTACCAGGCATGGGGAGAAACTGCCCCCCAACCTTTGGTAGCAGGGACGACACCAGCGTGGGCAGAACGCTATGCAGAAAACCCTGCATAGCCGGACCAAACCACGCCGGCGGTGCCATCTCCGCCACCTCCAGCTGGGGACGTGGAGCACCCCCACCGGCCGAACCGGGCGCTCCAGGATTTCCTCTCGGACCGCCTGACCCCGCGTCAGACCCAGCCAAGTCCTTCTGGGCAAGGAACTTAACCATCGTTTCGACGGACCACACTGCACAAACATTACACCTATGATCTATATTACACAGGGCACACATAAAACAGACATGGTCCTTGAACATTACACGGACAAACTTATGGCAGTCGTCACATGATGGCGGGGCTGGCTTGGCCTATAAAATAAGCACAAACCTACAATAAACAAGCGGAACGAGACCCGGATGGAAGGCAGACAATTAATTTTCAAATATTTTGACTCATAAATTAACCGTAACCTCCGCGCACCCCACCCCGCCACGTTACAACAACGATCGCATTGATTATGACGACAAGTACGCGGCGGGCACAACACACCCATAATAGATCCTCCAGGATGTGTAACGGCTCCAGGAATCATATCGCATAGCATTCAGGGTATATTTACTAATCAATATAAATTATACTCCTAACGAAAGCAGCACGATATGTGAAGAAAACAACAAAATGTATAACAAACTGCTGTCTCACACGGTAAAACCGCAGACCACACATCTACTCAAGAATTTTGAAACCACTGATCATTGCAAACCGATCGTGATCGCACGTAAACTTGATCATTCTAAAGTTTCCGGTACCATTTTTAGTACGCAGCACCCAGAATAAGATGCGCGAATTAATGAAAAAAATTTTCTTCACATAAACATCCGAGCGACCGGGTGTGACGTCACCCGCTCGGATTCTACGGAGAACGACGTCAGCCGATATTCGTGTTAGAAATACCGTAGCAAACACCTATTTTCATATCTGCCGATCGCCTGTTGGGGTTAAAGAAGGCGATCGTCTGGCATATATCGTTGTTAGCACACGTCCCAGATTCTATGGGGTCAGAAATTGGAACATGCGACACAACGAAATTTAGAGACCTAAGTCTTTTAACTATGGATAATAAAGAACAATACAACCTGGTTGTCTTGGGCGGTATTCTCCATAGTCCTTAGTTAATCCTTTCAGAACACACAAACTATCACTGATTAAAGACTTAGATTATTTTAAAACACTAAAATCCTTAATGCAAAAAGCATGTATTGCTCTTGTTGCTATGCAAACAAGAATGAGCTCTATGGTAAACGGGTACTCGGCAGTTGGGAGCCGAGTACCCGGTTCCCAGGAGTCGGTAAAGCTTTCTAAGTCTATAATCCTAGAGCCGCTGTCAGGGCCAGCTGTATATCAGAAGTAACAGAATGGTGAGTATTGATCGAAGGAGAAAGGGCAAAATGAACAAGTTGGAGTGGATATGTGCGCATTGAAAATTTTTACTATCATACCTGTGGAGATGGGTAAATGGCGAATTCGAGTTTGGATTTCTTTCCATAATCAACAGACAAACGCTCCATCAGTAGTGAGGTGAAACCAGACCCAGTACCACCACCAAAGCTATGGAAGATCAGAAAGCCCTGCAGTCCAGTGCACTGGTCGGCGAGTTTACGGATACGGTCCAGCACGAGATCAACAATCTCCTTTCCAATAGTGTAGTGACCACGAGCGTAGTTATTGGCGGCATCTTCCTTGCCAGTGATCAGCTGTTCCGGATGGAATAGTTGTCTGTAGGTGCCGGTACGAACCTCATCTGTAATTAACAATGTCGATGTTCAATCTTACACAAACCATCTTAATGTAGCTAGTAACATCAGGCCCACTACTGTCAAATATACAAAAAGCTGTATCCAAG
The DNA here is from genome assembly GCA_034401795.1 of Chaetoderma sp. LZ-2023a. Lineage (NCBI taxonomy): Eukaryota > Metazoa > Mollusca > Caudofoveata > Chaetodermatida > Chaetodermatidae > Chaetoderma > Chaetoderma sp. LZ-2023a. The sequence continues at coordinate 68,640 of JAVVLW010001674.1, forward strand.
GGCAACAATGGCGTCTAATCCCAAAAATATTAAATAGCCTATATCCGGCCTGAACCGTGCTCGATTGAATTGGTTTATATACTGATTTGGTCTATGATTTTAACGGTTGGGTCGTGAATAATTTTCTGAAGCTCTTAGTTCATAAATTTCAAAATGGCTCCGCGATGGGAAATTTTGCGACTTATTAAATCAATATTTTATTGGCTGCAGACTTTGATGATTGACTTAGACAGAATGTGAATCATTATTCGAAATACAATCAAAATATTTGCTAATGTTAATGCAATTTACAATATCATGGTCATCAAACATCAACATTTCGCACAAAATACGCTTTCACGTTGTGGATCCTGGTCAATGACGTGATCAATGTTGTCGAACCAAGCCAGCAAATTGATCTGTTTCTATCTATGCCCCGCCCATTTTAGCTAAGCTTCAACAACTTTTTACGCTGGTTGGGATTGATTTAAAACTTTGAAACCTGAATTGGCGGAAGCTAAAATTCAAGATAACTATACAGATAAGCTGTTGAATATTTCGAAACTGATTTCTAGTTAAATTAGTTCCAAAATGTTCAACAGAATGATTGTAAATAGTAGATTCACCAACGATATCCCCATTCAGACGCTTGTGTGACGGATCTACATCACTTTGATTGCTACGTCAGCTAATAAGTGACGTATTTGATTATAACGTCATATAATTGAGCAACAGATCGGATGCATCCATCAATGGTTTAGTCAATGCGCAAAGACCGACCCCATATTCAACAAGTCCACTGTCATAAATGACCACCATAATTTGCATCCACAAGTAAAGGCATCCGTACAGTGACTGACTTGGACCACGCGAAGGCGTGTCAGTAGTGAACGCTTTGGGCTGCTCTAACGTTTCCACAGTGAACCTTTCCCGTTTTAGCTATGTCCCGCCCATCTTAATCTAAGCTCCACCCACACTCGCTCATGTTGGGATCGATCGATCTCTGAACTCCATGACTATCAGCAACAGCGCCCAGTCCAATTAGTTTCAGAATATTTAACAGAATGTTTATTAAATGGTAAAGCCATACAATTGGATTCGTAAAATGTGTCGCTACAAATAGCTAACGCTATTAAGGAACCATATTAGCGTGTTCAAACTTGGCTTCACTGGATTTTCTCGCCAGAGCTTATGCTACAGATATAAGGGGTGTGGTGGTGGGGAGGGGGGGGGGGTCGTCTAAGACTTCTAATCCATCACCATTTTGACACGGCTATTTCGAACCTATAGATATGTGATTAACAAGTTTGTAATGAAATGTACAACTTACCAACAACAGTGGGTTCCAAATCTACGAACACAGCTCTGGGAACATGCTTGCCAGCACCAGTCTCACTGAAGAATGTGTTGAATGAGTCATCACCACCACCAATTGTCTTGTCTGATGGCATCTGACCATCCGGCTGAATGCCATGCTCTAAGCAATACAGCTCCCAGCATGCATTGCCCATCTGCACACCAGCCTGGCCAATGTGGATACTGATACATTCACGCTGAAAACAAGCAGATTAGACATAGATAGAAAGACATCTCAATCTCTCAAGGATATATTGTTTTATGCTGCTATAAGCAGTTCGAATTTTCAGTCAACTTGTTCTGAAAATATTAGCTTGGTGCGTTTCCCGTGTGCCATATGAAGTAAGAAATTTGTATTGAACATACTATTTGAACACAAACTGGGTGAGTGGTCAACTCTTGCTGTGGATGTACAATGACATTTTACATTTTATTTTATACCAGATGTATTCGCAAAGTGAGACATATAGATTCTAAATACACCCCGCATGTTCTGTATACGGCTTCTTATAATAGATGAGGAGGCCAATTTCCAAATATGACACCAACACTTTCCATAGGCACTATATAAGACATTGATACATGGTAACTTTAACAACAAGACTGCAGACAATGATCGCTTTGAAATTGAGATTATAGGATTTCGGGTCGGGTTAATTAACCCTTTAATGGCTAAATTTGGTCAAGAAAATAAAAGTATTTGTTTATTGATCGTCCATTTGCATGCCAAGAGAAGACTATTTTTTTAGAATTTACCAATGGAATGTTTGGATAGGATGGCGTGGCAGTCATTCCATTGGTAAATTTTCAAATACGTCTATAGCATTCTCTTGGCCTCCAAATGGACATTGCTAAGACCACTGCAGTGGCCGGTTTGGCCGATTTCGCTATGAAAGGGTTAATATAACTCATAATGTGGGCACACAGTACGGCCGATGCACGAAATATGCTTAAAGACTGAGAAATTTGAAAATAATTTTAACTGGACAGTATTGCTCCCATGTGTGTTATATTTCCCTCTGGGAATAAAGTTTATACTTTTTCTATGTGCATGCATATGTCTGAATAAGAGATGATTCTGAATTTTAAAAATGACAAGGCAATGGACCTTTCCAAGTTTATCCATCGATCGTATGACGTCATAACGATCTAGTGACGTGTACGCTAACGTCATAATCATTACGTCCTAAATGATTCTATGCGGCCCGTCTTTAGCTCTTTTTACGAATTGTATGTCTACTATTTAATCAACATGCTGTTGAATATTTTGAAACTAATTTGACTGGGTGCTGTTGCTGCAGCTGCCATAGGCAGCAACAGCACCCAGGCAAATTAGTTTCAAAGTATTCAACAGTTTACCTGTATAGTTTTCTGGAAATTGATAGTCAGGAAGTTCAGAGTTCGGTCGATCCCAACACGAGCGAGGTGTGGGTGGAGCTTAGCCATAGATGAACGGGGCATAGCTAAAAATGGAAAGGTCCATTGGGGTGGGGTGGGGGCGGGGTGTGTGGGTTGTTGAATGGGGAGGGGACAAATAATTGTCGAGGTAATAACAAGGTGTGGGTGAGGGTGGGTGTAAGGCAACAGAACAGCAAGTTTCTTTTAAATGTGTCGCAATAATAGCAAATTTTTAGACAATATATTCATGTATGTATTATTCTAAATATCTTCATTTTTTATTCTATGCATTCGATGTCAGCTGGTGACAATTTCGTAGTAATGACTGCTTTCTGAAAGGTGCCTGTTGTCAAGGACGTAGGCAGTGTGAGTGCGCGAATGTACGTGCGTGCGTACGTATGCATGCGGTGTGTATATGCATGGATACCGCTCCATCAACTACGCTATATAGATAATGACTTTTTGGGACTAACAAACAACTACCTGATTGTAATAATGAAATCAAGTAGGTGAAATTTAAATGTACCGCATATGTGATCTAGTCATTGATTGGGGGTCGTAATACGTGTCATGACTCGCCAAATAAAATCTATTAAATAAATGTTGATAATGTGCCATGTCCTTGTTGTTAACACGTGAATCGCATGTTATCAAGGGAGTGTGACATTAAGTCAGCAATAATTAAACCACATGAAGAGGGACTGGCTCAGCTCGAAGCTATATATGCCTACATGTCCAGGCATATACGTAAATTGCTAAGAGACGCGACAATTTATGGCAAAACATTTTGAATCCCACTCAACTTGCTTGTAAATTAGGTAAATTATATGACATCCAGCTCGATTTTTTCAAAAACAATTTAACTAGATATCGTTGTTGCCATAGGCTGATAAGCAGGTGTGTGGAAATCATAATTGACAGAAATACTCCGTCATGAACCTGGACTAGTCCGTCAGTTGTACGAATTGTAGGGCTTTACCATTTAATACACGTCCTGTTGAATATTTTGAAACGAATTTGACTGGGGTCAGGATTAATTTCAAAATATTCAAATTGTTAGCTGTAGCCTATAATTATATAGTCCTGAAATTGGGATTCTGTAAGTCAGAATTCAAAGTATATAAATCGATCCCAATACGCGCTAAGCATGGGCGGAGCTTAGCTAAACATGGGCGAGGCATAGCTAAAAGTGTATTCATCCAATGAACGATTTATTTATCATGTAGGCCCTATCATTGTCTATGAAATTCAAATTTGAATCGTAGATACGCGAACATGACTCATTGTCATCGAGCTCACTCTACGGCCCTCAGAATGACACATGACACGTTCGGGTCACTGATTTTTTTTTATAGTTTAGTTGCCAATACATCATGCGTCATAAAAGCCATGCAATTTCGACCCATAACAATTTCCGTAGGAACACATTTTCATATCACGAGCGAATTAAATGAGTTAGTTTGAAAGTTATTTGACTCAAAGTTATTGTGATATATTCGGACTTTTGCTCTTTATAAAGACAACGACAACATTGGAAATTTTAATTTTCTTGACCATAAACGTTTGATGAATATCCATTTGAAGGATAACAGAAATCTATAATCTATTTCTTTTGTAAATTTCCAAAAATCTAAATTTCCTTGAAAGGTATTGGCAGTTAAATAGTTAATTGAAATAAACAGTATTGTGAGCGCTTTAAGCGCTGTTGGCACAAAAAGGGGTTAATTATTAATTAATTAGATTATTATTAAATAATGATGTTACCTACCATTTTCGAGATTTCTTAGCCTTCAAAAGTGGAAATGAGTAAACGACAAATTTTTCTTTAAAAGAAAAAAAATCTCATTCAGACGTTACTAGGATGTCCTTCGTGAGGTTATTTTGCGGAACAGTTGGATTGCGCGCTTACTTATACCCGCAGGTTGTCAAGGGAGGAACTATTTACATTGAGAGCCATAGCAGTGATTGGTGTAGTGATTGGTGTATGCTTAGTGATTGGTCTAAACGAATCTGTTAGACCAACGGATTATTTGAATACGCGCGTACGCGTACGCGTTCGTGTCTAATCTTGAATTGAACCCTTTCATCACTGTAAAAGTAAATTCTCAAACTGAACACCCATGTCTGTCAGCTACATACATATTTTTATGAAAGGGTTTACGTCAGGTCATCTTTTCATTCAGATTATATTAAATGTATTTAATAGAATATTTGCAAAAACGAAATAATATTTTCTGATTAATCAGATAAGTTTGAGCTAAAAGAGTAGGCAAATTGTCGCCGATTTCGAACGAAAGCTTATCGTTCAAATACCCCTCTCAATTCTTGATAGCCGTTGAACTGTACAGAATAGTGGAATAACACATCAGCGCCAGTAACGCCAGTGCTCAAATCGGACGGGTTGTCTGTCTCAGTTAGGCCCGGCCCGTGGCGGCGGAGCTAGTGGGGGGGGGGGGGGGGGGCGGCTAAAGCCACCCCTAAAATTTGGGGGTGGCGGGATAATAATGTCTTTAGCACCCCCTCACCCCTTTCAATCGTCTTAGTGTGCATTTTAACCCCGAATTATCACTCAAAATGCAGGAGAGCAAAATTTCCGGTGGAGTACCCCTGCCACCCCCACCCCACGCAGTTTTGTGTGTACTGCGCATATGTATTTCTATGGTACTGTCATTGTCCACTGACAACGTATTGCCATTCACCCGATACGTATATAGTTAACGGGCTAAAGGCCGAATTACGGCCTTCCAGCGGAGGGAAAGTAACGCTTTCATACGTTAACGATTAACAATATTGTTGCGCATGCGCTCCTTTATTTCTTTCGTGCCACTTTCTCGTAGTCGCCGCCATTGCTGAAAGGAGAACTTCAACAGCTATTTGAAACACTCACTACATAAAGATGATTTTGTTATGCACACACTTCTCAACACGATTCGAATTGCTTGCCTGAGCTACGGTTCCTGGTAAATTAATATAACCTGGATACTCTCCCAGGAGCGTCAGTGTCGCAACGGATTCAGCTTGTGCGCGTCACGCGTGTTCTCGGCAACATCCGTTGCTTCTTCGTGTCTTCCGAACATTAGTTAAATTAATAAAAACTTTAATAATAAGCTATTGTGCAACTCAAGTTGCAACTATTCGTTACCCTGCTCGTCCCAGGGGTGAGCCCATCGAAGCTGGCGTTCCGAGTACAGATTACAGATGGTATGCATTATTTATATATAATTATATATATCTTGACTTATTAACTTTGTTTTATATTTTTGACTCAATCTTTCGTTAGAACGGCTATATCTTGATTCTACTCCGTCTCATAGTCACTGTCATAGGTAACATTTTAAATTTAATACCGCTGATATTACTAGGCTGGGGCAACCGTTTTTTAAATGTATATATTGAAAAATAATTACCAAATTTGGCAGACTTAGACTATGGCATCATTAAAGTACAAATCCACAAACCTTTTCAAGCTGTGACTCTGTTTCATTTTTATTCAATTTTTCATTTTGTAGGGCCAGGTAAAGCTAAAAACAATTAGGATTGTTTTTGGTTATGGCATAAAAATTACTGTAATCTATGTAAAAAAACTTTTTTCATGAACACTCGGTACCTATACCAAACCAGAACAAAAACAAGAAACGTACTATGTGACCAGATATATAAAATAAAATATGATTTTTAGCTTACTTTTATAGGCGAAAATGGGCTCTGGCTTTATAACAATGTATACAAGTTGTCATGTAGTGGTGTGTGTCACTGTGTGACAGTTTATAGTCTAGAGAATCTTTTGTGATCAAATGTCTACGGTAACAAGAATTTGACTTGACAAAGTGCTAAAGTTGTCATAAATCTTTCTTATTTTTAAAATCATTTTAGCTCAATTAAAATTTTTAATCAATGGCTCAGCCAGGTTGTTAATTAGCTTAACGGCAAATTCCAGTGAAAATCGGGAATAAGTCAACTAAAAGTATACTGTAATCCGAAATAGTTGCCGCAAAAAAATATAAAATACACTGTTCCATTGCCGAGAAATAATAAAATGAATATGCCCAAAACGCTCGAAAACGTGACTCCTGGGCGAATCCATTTTCTCGTAACGAGAGCGAGAAACCGCGAGATTATGACGTCAACGACACCAGCAAAATATCGCCAGCGCTTTTAGATTTACCTGTTTACTTCGCGTTATGAAGGCCGAATATGAATTAACCTTTTAATGACAAAATTCTGTCAGGAAAATCAGAATATTTCCTTATTGAATGACCATTTGCAGGCCAAGCGAAGACTATTTTTGAAAATTTACCATTGGAATGGCTGGTTCGGTTACTGAGACAGTCATTTTAGTTGTAAATTCTCAAAATAGCCTTCTTTTGACCTGCGTCCTCAACTTGACGATTGCAGAGGCCAGTGCTGGCGTGAAATGGTTAAATCACATCATGTCCGCATGTCAAGCATGGGCTTGCAGTAATAGAAACGATCATGGAAAGGGTACGGAAATTCACATTTTCAGATACCGGATCCACAGAAGCATCCGCATAAAAAGGGGCTAACTGAAAGATGGCTTAATAACATCGGCACTGGATGGATATCTTCCACATTTAAATTTGGATGACACAAGTTTAGAACATATAGTCTCTATAATTTTAACATAATGTGTCATGCATTTCAAAACAAAAGGCGTGGTACTTAATTTTAATATAACAGAATCAAACTCGACAATTAACGTCGTATTTGCTTGCATCAATTGTAAAACGGGATTTGCTAACCAAAATGAAACGATGTCGCTGATTGCCCGGTCGGTCAATTATAGGCAACCGCTTAGCGGCTTACTTCGTAGACGATAGTAGGTGACAGCTAGTAAATAATGACAAGTGTACGCTAGACATAATTAGTAGTTTAGGGCTCTCACACTATTGAAAACCAGCGTTATTAATCATTTACAACGTTTACTCAATTTAAAAATAACTACTGAGTGTTGAATATTCTGAATTAAATTTTCCTGGAATTATGTTGCGGTAGTTTCCAAACTAATTAGTTTCACACAATAGGCCTATGCAGGGTAAATTTTAAGCTTTCTGCTTTTCGTTCCTTGAAAGGGTTAACTAATTGATCCCAAATTTTTAAATGTTGACCCATATTTACTGCCTGTTGAATATTTTGAAACTGGAATTTGACTGGAAGCAGAAGTTGCAATAGCAACAGCTTTCAGAGAAATTACATTCAACATTTATTTAACTAACATATTTTTCAAGAATTTGTTGTAGCTGGTTGATTGCAAACACGCTCCTGGCATAACCCTTCAATGTTTTTTAAAGATAGAAATTGCCTATAAGAAAACAATTTTTGACAATTTAGCACTACAATGACTGGCGCGATCATCGAGACACTAATTGCACTTTAATTTCCTCCAAACACTGTGGCAAAGTGTCAGTTGTTTAGCCAGTACGCTAATTATCCACGAGATGCAAGATTTACCTCCCCTGGTTACGGCTATCCTCGATCGGGCAAACAGAGTTGGTGTGTCGGTGATGTCAGCTGCTTGTCCAAAATGGCGCCTCTATCTACTGGTTACTTTAGCAATTTAAATTGAGGATATCTTTTTTATTTGTTGGCATAAAATTGTGCTTTTGGTCTCAAATTAATGCGGAAAATTAGTACTTTATGTCAGATGCATAAAATCCCCCAGTGGAATATCCATTTAAACTCATTTTAAAGGCATAACTCGCCACTCCACCATGACAAAGACTTGCAAAAAGCACGACCCAAAATGGCTTCTAAAGTCATATTCACTATTGAGCAATGTCTATTTGCAGACCAAGAAAAGACTATTTTAGAAAATTTGCTATTGGAATGACTGGCTCAAAAACTTAAAATATAAGAAAACGACATCATGAAAACTTGTAGCCGTCAAAGGGTTTTAACAAAGCCATCCAAAACCAGCCTCTGTAGTGGTATTTGGGAATGTCCATTTGCAGGTCAAGAGAAGACTATTTTTGAAAATTTACCAGTCAAATGACTGGTTCAATAACCGAGCCAGTAATTCCAGTGGTAAATTTTCAAAAATAATTTTCTTGTTCTGCAAATGGGCAGATAGAGGCTTCTCAGGACCATTGCAGAAACCATTTTTGGTCAGTTATAGTGTTAAAAGGGGCCACTTGAAGCCTTGAAATTCCAGTTTCATGATTTCAAAACTATCATATACAGGAAAGGTGAGAGGATGCGATTGCTGCCAGCAAACAGTTCCCAGTCAAATTAGTGTCAAAAAATGTTCAATATAAGTGCTTTTCAAATTAGGATTTTGATATTCCTGTGTTTGAAAAGATTAATTTTTCGAGATAAAAACATCATATTACAAGTTACATTTAATACTAATTTTATGCTAATCTTCAATTAATTTGCTAGTACATCATATTAGAAAACAAGAGGGGCCTGTATTGCTCACTTGGAACATAGGGATTTCAACTAGAAAGATCATCAGCTATTTAAGTAGAACACATAGGAGTTGTCCGGAATTGTAAATCACAGCAGCCATGTTTCTTTATGTATCAACATCCCTTGAACAAATTCTAATGGCGCTCTTAGTTCCTAATCATATCTCCGATATTTCGGCCAGATCCGTTCAGCGTATGGCCAT
>JAVVLW010001675.1:0-59000 GCA_034401795.1 Chaetoderma sp. LZ-2023a
TGGGCCAATTTCAATCATATTTCGCAGGAAGCATCCTTAGGGCATACAGATCTAAGTTTGTTCAAAGGAAGTGGATCGACCAATTTTGCCGGTGGACATCTTGGATTTTGGCCAAATTTTAGAAACCTCTAAAAATCTCCGAAAGCGCTTAGTGGATGGATCAATTCAAAACTCACGAAATATCATATAGGGCAAGAGCTGAACCAAGTTTGTTCGAAGCAACTTGATTGGCCAAATGGTTTTTTTGTGGCCATCTTGGATGAACTAGTTTTCGTGAAAATACTTCTGTAGAATCGCTGAACGGATCAGGCTGAAATTTTGGGGATATGATTATGGACTAGGGGCCATTAAAGTTTGTTGATAGGTAAAAAAACATGGCCGCCATGTACCAATAAAAAAAGTGTGTTTGACTGCCATATTAAATTTTTTTATTTGTTGATGGATTTTAAAGTCAAAATTGGTTTTCTTAACTCGGCTTACTTGTTAGTCAGCGGTCGCATAGTGATGACCCCATCCGTCTTCTGTATGTCCGTCCATCCATCTGTCTGTCCGTCACCAACAATGCTGGCTCATTTTGTTATTTCTTGACGGATTGACACTAAGCTTGTTAATGTCGGCATCTAATATCTGTTGTAAAAATGAAACTGATAGGACGTCAAATACCAGAGTTATCACCCCTTATATATTTGCAGTCTCACTTTCATAGGGGAAATACAGGTTTGTTCCCACCGTCCACTGATTTATCACCATGTCAGATTTTATTGCCAAAGTAGATTAAACTCCAATTAACAGAGTAATCTTTCCATCACTTCCTAAATATTTAAGATATGTATTATGTGCTCTGACATCTATGCTCTTAAAAATATTTTAAAGTGTATTTGATTGAAAGTTGTTGCTGCCTTAGGCAGCAATGAAAGTTGTTAGTGCAAAAGGCAACACTGACTTTCAGTCAAATTATTTTCTAAATCAACCAGCTCACCCTGCCCCTGCTGCTAACTTGGTTATTCAGCCAGATGCGCATGTGTTAAATCGATTGTGTGGTTGTGGGTAATAACCTGCTATAAAGACCACCTACCTGCCTTTAGAGACCATTTTCTTCAATTGTATTTAAACCTCTAGTAACCGTCTGACTGCTGAGTTTTTGCAGACGACATATTCCAAAGGTTATATCTCTACCTGATAAATATTTTGAAAACAATTGGACTGAAAGTTGTTGGGTGGTTAAGCCGCCAACAACTTTCAGTCAAACTGTTTTCAAAATGTTCAACGAGTCAACGAGAGCTTTTGAAAATTGAAATTATTGGCTGCACTGGCTTGCAGCAGTGAGACAGTTAAGAAACCAGCTGTTGTTAGCACTGATATCATCTCTTCGCTTAGACATTGTTCAAAATCACTAATGCAAAAAAGGAGTCCAGAGATTGTTGTCAATATCTTGAAAACTAAACAATTTGACTGAAAGTCATTGGAAGTGACACCGATGGATGTAAAACTTAAGTAAGATTAGTTGAAGTGGCAATGTTCCAGGTGAGCGATACAAGCCCATTGGGCCTCTTGTTAAAAAAGCATTGAATTTACTAACTTAACGTGATTCAGTTAAATTCAAACCATAATGTTTTCACAATTGTTCATATTTACATTTTATCAGATGTATATGGGAAGTGGTTTTCCACAATAATGGAAAATGATTGGAAATCACGGAATTGATAATTTGAAAACGGAAAGGTGATATTCAAACGAAAAATTTAATTTTTCTGCGAAACCTTTGTAAATTGAACAGAAATATTCCAATGGAAATTAACAGATAGACATTTTTCCTAGAAAATTCGACATTCTCACGCAAAATAATAAATTATTACCAAGCAGTGTTTTTGCCACTTAAACTTCCAGCTTTCTGTCTATGCTGATAGCACAATGCACAACATAAATTTGGCAGTTTTATTCACTGTATTAACTGTATATACAGCTTAAATAATGTAAGTTTACGAAATGGAAATGAAATGGAACAAACAGTTTTGTGATACAATGCCAAGTCTTGAAATGGCAAGCCACTACATATGATTGATTCATCCTAGGTGAAAGACTTATTTCACTGAAAGGCATGAATATATTTATACCTGTCTTAAATCTTAAAAAGCTAACAGTGTTACTTGTAATCCTCATAGTTAGTTCTTTGCGTTGAGTCTACCAATAAAACTGGTGGTGCTATCGGTTTGCTCTCCATCTATCTGTCCTTCCATCCGTCTGTCACGGTTGGTTTTTCACACGTCTGCATGATATTCAACTGAAAATTCAGACACTGCTTTGAAATTACGGAGCAAGTTCAAGTTATTTTCATCTATTTTTTATGGAGTTAAGCCCTGTGTTATGACATAACAAAAACACAAAAATATACGTTTTTCGCACTTCTTTCTATACTCCTTAAAATTATTTAACTGAAAATTGGTGCATTGCTTTTAGTCCCTAGAGCCTTGGAATTCACCCTACTGGGAGGCAGCAAATATAGAGACAGGATAGGACGTCATTGCATAAATCTGTTAAGCATGCTACGAGGTGACCTCAAGAAAGCAGGACTCGGATAAAGAATGGCTCTGAAGAAGCTACAGATTTTGGCTGAGTACAAGAGACGGTGGTCAGAAGCGAAGAAGGACTGATTGCAGCTGTAAGATGTTCATACAATGTCTACTGGATCTACTCCGGTAGGTACAATCAAGCTCGACCAGAGCTGTTTTATACAGATTCTGTTAGGGAACCTATAGACCATACCGTCTCAGTATTTGGCAGCTGAATGTCAAGGTCCTTTTAGTTTTCTTGAAATGATCGGGAGTACCATATATCGCCTATTTGAAGTGTAGGCTTGTATTGGGACAAGAGGTGTTCAATTTCCAAACCAACATCTTTGAGAAAGGTGGTGGGCTTATATTAATTTTCCAAAAGGTTTCCTAAAACGGTTAAAACTGATACCACAAAAATTTAACTTGGTATCGCGGTACAAGTTCTCGTCGCCTTACAGCTATGTTTAATGGATACCTAAAAAACAGCCAAGTGCTGTTAGTGACATCACTAGATCCAAGGTCAAGGTCATCATAGCCTTGATATTTCTACTGTCATGTGTGTATTTACATTCAGCAAATTATTTATTTTCAGGAATGGTTAATCCTATTGAAACTAAACTTGAATACATGGTTTCCTATAATGTTAGGAAGCAGCATGATAACACAGAGGGGAGGTCAAATGCCACTGTGACAAATAGGAGACAGGTGAGACATTTGATTCTGCGGAATTCTTGTTTCAAATGTGTGGGGATAATAACAACTATCGCACATCATATTTGTTTATGGTTTTATTACATCTATTGTTATAACTAATATTGAATAGCAATGCATAATATGGCTGTCGGTTTTCTTGTCAATAATTATTCTTCGTTAAGCAATTGCACTGAAATATATTCATATTCTTGTTTCTTTTATGTATTATTTAACATTTCTTCCTTTAACACATTTTATTCAGGTAAGTGAAATGGTTCCTGCTGTCTATTGTTGACAGAATTCTTTTAAAACTGTCTTACTGCTGAATTTCTGCAGTCTATATTTTTCATGTGGTTTAACTGCATATGCCCAATATTTTGAAAACAATTTTAGTGAAAGTTGTTGGTGGCTAAGCAAATTGTTTTCAAAATATTCAGCAGGTCCTGAGTTATTGCCATTGCAATTATCGTCTAGTAGCTTTCAGCAGTCGGACAGTTAACGAGGTTAATAGAAATGTGTGGTCATACCTGTACATGGATATTATTTTACTTTTACCTAATAGCTTTCTTACATCAAGGCATCATTTTAATCACAGCTGGATGAACTCTGCCCAGTACCAAGGTACAAACAACTTCAATAAGAAAACTGAAAATGTAATGATGTTGGTATGTCTTTGTCCGCTACAAGAATTAGGTAATTGTTAAATTTTTTCAAGACATTTAATTCATGAAGGCTTATCCGATGTTAATAAAACTACAGAATTGATCTATGCCATCACTCCATCTAGTCTCCATCATAAATGAAATGATTTTCAATGTTTTCCATAGTTTTAAGGGGTTTGGACTTTTGCATCAAGAATTAGATAAATGTTAGTTTTCCAATAGACATTTAATTCATCAAGGGCTTATAATTATCCGATATCAATAAAAATGTACAGATTTCTTCTGCGCTATCATTGCATCCAGTCTCCATCCTAATGATTGTGAGTTTCAAAGTTTTTCCATGCTTTTCCGGAGTTTGGCCATGGCTTAGAATATTGTTGTGCGATATATATCCCGCTTAACCCTTTAACCATTAATTTTTTCAGGAAATCTTTTTCAGAAAATGTCCATTTTGCAGACCAAGAGATTATTTTTGAAAATTTATCATTGGAATAACTGGCTTCATTATCGAGCCAGTCATTCCAGTGATAATTTTTTTTAATAGTCTTGTCTTGGTCTGCAAATGAACATTTCTCAAGACCACTACAGAGGCCATTTTTTGCTGATATGGGTGTTAAGGAGTTAAGCCAAGAATTAGAAGAATGTTAAAGTTTTTCAGTTAACATTTAATCATTGAAGGACTTTTTCAATCCCACTAAAACTTTGCAGTTTTGTTTTATCAGTGCATTTAGTCTATCTGACAATAAATAAGATTTTCTAATTATTTACTTATTTTTACCGGGGATGGACTTGTGTGATTTATATCCTGCTTAACCCTAGAATTAGACGACTGTTAAAGTTTTGCATGTTCTTTTAAGTCATCAAGGGATTATTCGATCCCAATGAAACTTTACAGATTTGTTATATATCATCCTTGCATTCAGTTTGGAGCAAAATTAAAATGGATTTAAAAGTTTTTTACATACTTTTACATGGTTTAGACTTAGTTTATTTTCTGTGTGATTTGTCAAAAGGAGGGTATAATATTTTAATAACTCATGCGGCATATGATGTGTGATATGCAGAAAACCTAAAGGGCATGACACGCGGGACGCAGTCCATTTAGTTGAAATAGGTTGGGATAATAACAACCATCGCACGTCATATTTGTTTATGGTTTTATTGCATTTATTGTTATACATGTAACTAATATTGAATAGCAATGCCTAATATGACTCGGTGTTCTTTTCAACAATTATTCTTCATAAAATATTGCACTGAAATGTATTCATATTCTTGTTTCTTTTATGCATTATTTAACATTTATTCCTTTAACACATTTTATTCAGGTAACTGAAATGGTTTCTGCTTTTTAGTGTTGACAGAATACTTTTTAACTGTCTCACTGCTAGAGTTTTGCAGTCTATTTTCCATGAGGTTTGACTCTGGATATGCTGAATATTTTGAAAACAATTTGACTGAAAGTTGTTGGTGGCTATGATAGTTGTTGGTACATTCAAATTGTTTTCAAGAGATTCAGCAGGTTCTGAGTTATTGCTCATTGAAAGTATTCCCTAATGGCTTACAGCAGTCAGACGGTTAATAGAAATATTTGGTCATACATGTACATGGATATTATTTTACTTTTAAAACTTACATCACAGCATAATTGTAATCACAGCTGGATGGACTCTGACCGGTATCAAGGTACAAATGACCTTGATGAGAAAACTGAAATGTAATGATGTTGTTATGTCTTTGTCTGCTAGTGTATTCATTACAATACAGCAATGATATAGCTCATTATGTTTTCTGTACTGTCAACAAGGAGATAGCCGTATAGACAGATAGAGGCGATTGCAATATCCCCTTTTGTCAAAATATCAGTATATAATCAATAGAATCTCTAACTCAGTCCCATTTCATGTCACTATTATCAACCTCATCAAAAAGTATCACATTGCCCTCGCTAAAGCTCGTGCAATGTGATAATTTTCAACTCGGTTGATAATAGTGATATTAAATGGGACCTCATTTCAGATCCTGTTTATTACTTCATTTATATGAATACTACAATTAATTATCCAACATCGGCATTGACGTGGGAATTATGATTTTGCTACTATGTGTCCATGCAGATCTTGGTTTTCATTGGATAATACAGTTTTTACCTCGAGGATTTGTTTTTTCTAACTGATGTCTTCCTGACCATGTAGGCTTTAGTTTTCATTCAATAATTTAAATTCTTGAGTGTGTTAAGGAATCTTTATCGCCACATGATGAATAAGTCTCTAAGGAAACCTTATATACGTCCAACAATAATATCTATAGTATACATGCAACCTGCATCTTCATGATTTGTATGCTACATAAAACAAATTCATACATAGAGTTATATCATTGCAACAGCTTTTCTGATTGTGAATATGAGTATAATCAAACAGTACAGTTCAGAAATAAGTTCATTTGTTTCAAAAGCAAAGGCAGATGCTAGTTAGTAAGAAATGTTCTGTTGAATATTTTGAACATAATTGGATTGGAACACATTGCTGCCATAATACAATTCTGTTCAAAATGTTCAACAGTATGTTTTACTTTGTTTTGGAAACATGTTACGTTATTTCTGAGCTGATTTTATTTGTGGATTGAATGTCCAGTTGCGGGCCAAGAAAGGACTTTTTAAACCTTTACCACTGGTATGACTGGCATGGTTATCAAGCCATGTATTCCAGTGATAAATGTTCTCTTGGCACACAAATCAACAATCCCAATGACCATTGTAACGGCTGTCTTGACCATTCAATGGTTAAGTGAATGGCTTTTCCGTGACATTTGTTTTGAGCTAATCTTTGTCTGCAGATATTGTGTTGTTAACCAACATTGTGTCTCTGTGGTCCTGGAGGCATCAGACCAGAATATGACTAAATGGCCAATAAAACTGGCAATATGGAAGCAACATGCATATTGTTAGAGCTTTAGATAATGGATCATGGAAAGCAGGATAAAAAAACCAACATTGTGTTTATGCGTTGTTAGAGGCATCGGACCAGAATATAACTGAAAACCGTTATAGTAACAGAAGTAAAATGCATATTATTAGAGTTAAATAATGTATCCTGAAACCCAGGATCATGGCATATTAATCGCTAGTTAACGAAAACTGACACACCTCTGTCCAACCGTATTACTGATATCAGATATTGATCATTTTTAGCACAGCATATAAACTTTAAATGTTTACTATATTATCAAATTGAATACTATATATTAAAAGAACTTGAACACTGACTAAAATATTGTACAATTTGTAAACTAAGTGAAACATGTATGTGTTATATTTCTATAAGCAAATAAATTCATTTATTACATTGTATGCCATGAAAATGTTTGTAATTAATGATATATGACGAATACATCACTTACATAATGAACATCTGTGTTTGATCTTGTGCACTAGAACCAGGGGCGACATGCAACACTTATATCTGGGGATGGAGACTACTCTGGGTGACCTATCTGTCAAAGTAACATAAAATTGGAATTGGAGAGTAAAAGGATATTGAGGTGACTGAGCAAT
Organism: Chaetoderma sp. LZ-2023a; assembly: GCA_034401795.1. Lineage (NCBI taxonomy): Eukaryota > Metazoa > Mollusca > Caudofoveata > Chaetodermatida > Chaetodermatidae > Chaetoderma > Chaetoderma sp. LZ-2023a. The sequence goes on from JAVVLW010001675.1 coordinate 7,464, forward strand.
ATAGCGAGAGATACAGTTGTCTTCTGTTTGAAAATTAGATGCTCCCAGAAGCCATATCCCACATTTCAGGACCTGTTTGCACAGTTTCCCCTAAAAAACAGTCGGCTAAATGTAAAAGATATATATGTCAGCAAGTCATATCCACATACATTTTAACAGGCACTGTATTGCAGCCTATACATTTTATACGGCCATCGTAAGATGAGTCGCATTGTGGTGGCATATGCCATCCATCTGTCTGTTAGAAAAGTCATCAGGGGGTGGGGGGGGGGGGGAGGGGTTGGGGCCAGATCTCAAAAGTATGTTATCTACATTTGAAATTTGTTTCATGTAGACATATGTGGAGATGAAGTGGTATGATGTTGTTTCGTCGAGATCTATCCATAGTTGCAAGAGTTATTCCCCCTGAAATACATAAAATGCTTCAAATTTTGTGTCCGGGACTGATCTCAGTTTTGAACCTCAGTTTGAATTTTTCAGTGGACATTTTAGGTGGACATCAAGTACCATGATTATGTGTCGTCAAAATTCATCCATATATGTTAGACTTATCTATCTCCCGTGAAAAGCTTAAGGTTTGTCAAACATTTGAGTATGGAACAGATCTTTTAAACCCACATTTGAAAATCTTTTTCCAGTGAACATATTAGATGGAAACGAAGTGTCATGATTTCATTTTGGCGAGATCTGTCTATATTTGCAAAAATTATCCTCCCTGAAAGGCTTGTAGCTCTTGTTTAATCAACAACAATTCTTTCTAATTTATATATATATATATATATATATATATATATATATATATATATATATATATATATATATATATATCTTTGCAAACATGGTTGTGCTTCACAATGTACACTGGGTGTTCGTTGATGTGGATGTTGATAAAGAAAATGCACATACTTAGTAGAATGCTCAGACATTATTATAAGTGTACACCAGTTCCTGAGCTAGCTGCTAACATCACACTCATGGCTTTTATATCAGCAATGAAGATGTGACCTCAAGCTGTAGCATTGTGAACCAATTGATGAGCAATTTTAGAATTATTAGGATATTAATAATACATCTAATGAAGTACTAAAACTATTATCACGAAATTTTCCATTCCAGTACTTCACTAGATATAACATGACTAGAATCATTATAAGCGCCACTGACTAGAACAGTTCTAGCACTTGGAACCTTATTTGTCATATGTGCTACAGAGGAGGTAATCTGGAATATAAAGCCACCAAGGTCACCAAGTTCTTAATTGGGTGGTAACTTATGCATAAAGGTACACCAACTTAGACATCAATGGATGACGGAATGTGCTACATAAATATTGAGATTTGACCTAAGTAACAAATTGTGCCATTCTGGCTTAGGTCTTATGCTTAAAGGTAATCACACAAGTCAGAAAACAATGGCGCTAAATATGACGAAATATATCATCAATGTATGATCTTGCCTCCTTTCCTCAGGATCTTTGTAGCAGAGATAACTCTGTGGAATAATAAACTCAATTGCAACAGCATGACTCTAGGGTCATGTGTTAAAAAGATCTCGCGAGAAATTTGAGGGGTCTATCTTTTTGGCCGCCACCAGGGATTTTCGAAATCCTGACAATCGTTCTAAGTATATATCTTTCTTACTAATGAACCTATTACAAGCAAAAGTTACTGGAAGAACCCGGAGGCTTCTGAAATTATATACAGAAAGTTGATTGGTCAATTTTACCACAGGTCATCTTGCTTTGAAGTCTGCAATTTTAAATATTTTTACAAGAAAATGAGTTCCTAGTAAAGCAATCGAGATCAAATCAAATCAAATCAAAGATTATTTATTTGCCAGAAACATTTCCCCCTTAATTGAATCCAGGTTGTCCGCCAAAAGCACAACCTATTGTTCTGGAAGACACCTTACATATATAGACAGAACAGTAACACTACAGAACAGTGACAGTTATATATTAGGATATACATTGCATTTAGTAGATATTGTTACAGAACACATGTAGGGAGGGTAAGGGTGGATTGGTGGGCTATGGCGGTGTTATATTCACCAGCTCATCCAGTAGTTTTGATATAATATCCAGTAGCGGTATTGATAGTGGCAATAACAAGTGGGTTCATCCAGTAGTAATAGTAGTAGTAGTAGTAGTAGTTGCAATGGCAGTAGCGTTGGTGGTGTGTTAGTAGTAGTTTCAGTGGCAGTAGCATTGGTGTTTTATACAGTCATGACCCGTGTGAGATCCATATGAAATAGAAAGTAACGTTACATGGCCTAGATGTATGCATATTTATGCATACTGCATGTATACATATTCTCGAATGATAACTCGGCTGCTTTAAAGGTGATCGATATGGCGCAGTATATCAGTAGATTGTGAGATGATTAATTGATCTCTATCCCCGTATGCATACAAATATACACACGCACGCACGCACGCACGCTGGCATATGGTTGCGCTCATCAAAGCGTACACATCTGATTATTATTATTATTATTATTATTATTATTATTATTATTATTATTATTATTATTATTATTATGTTAACTACTAGAGATCTCAAGCATATTTGCTTGGGATACCGGAGATTAGGATGGTTGTTCCTAGGTGTTTTCGCTAAAGACTGTATGCATAAACGTATCAGAAGACCCGCGTGTCTCATCGTTAATACAGATCCTGAGAACCTTCCAGGCAATCATTGGATCATGTTATATTTCCTGAAACATGGAAAATCCTAATATTTTGACTCATTTGGCTGGGCCCCATGGCCTGAACTAATGGTCAAAACAGGGGAATTATGTAATCAGTATATATATATATATATATATATATATATATATATATATATATATATATATATATATAATGGTGTTACTGTACAACCGCTATTATCGACTCGTTTCGGCGAGTTCTGTATATATTTTCTGTATCATAGAATTCACGGCCTGTCGATGATTTTAATTATAACGACATTACTAGATTTAACAAAAAATTATCGAATCGTCCAAAGGATAGCCCATAAATTATTAGATTATAGACTTATAGCGATTCAATGAGGAACGTTGCAATAAAAACGCTGTGAATCTAAATTTGTGCTTTGTCTGTTTTTTAACCCGTTACACAGTCTGCAGATATTTTTAAAAACGATATGCTTTAAGCTCACCGTTACCATATTCATGTTAAAATACATTTCAAAGTCTGTTTCTCACATTCTTTTTCATTTTCCAAAATTAGAATTTTAACGTACATGTAGTTCTCCTAAAGTTATGTAGATGTCTGGTGCCTCAGGCTAATGCCATATATACATGATTAAAGTCTTGAATGAACAGCTCATCAGAGATATTGTTTGCTGATAGCTATTCAAAAGCCCTGGTGGGCTGGGGGGGGGGGGGTGCGAGGCAGGTTGTCTGGATCAGTTACTCATTAACCTACTACTAATGCTGCTACTGCCACATCAGACATCTACGCAACTCTAGGAGAACTATGTTGCAATTATAATTCAGGGAGTGGAGATATGCTACTGTATAAGCCAGAGGGTGTATATACAATACCCCCAATCCAGAGTTTCTGCATTGGGTCGGGTTGGTTGCGTACTAATAGACCCAGCTATGCACCACCCATCTCTAGCTCCACCCACACCTCGAGCGTGTAGGGATGCATGACTCTCTGAACTCCCTGACTAGCAATTACCAGAAAACTGTAAGCGTAAGTTGTTGAATATTTTGAAAACTAATTTTACTGGACTATGTTATTGCTTATGGCGTCAACAACGCCTGGCCAATTTAGTTTCAAAATATTCTACATAATGTTTATTAAATTGTAAAGAAATGCAATTCGTGCAACTTGACGGTCTATTGACTGGACGATGTTACTTCTTATGGCGGCAACAACGCCCTAGTCAATTGACTTTTAAAGTATTTTGCATAACGTTTATTAAATAGTAAAAACATAATAAAAACATACAATTCCTACGATGGTGTATTAAGTGAGTATAACAGCATAACCGATTGCCCGCCGCTCACTAATACATGCTCAATTTCTAGCTATGTCCCTCCCATCTCTAGCTAAGCTCCACCCACACCTCGAGCGTGTTGGGATCGATTGATCTCTGAATGCCCTGACTAGCGATTTCCAGAAAGCTATATGTGTAAGCTGCTGAATACTTTGAAACTAATTTGACTGGTTGATCATTGATGTTGGTTTAAACAGATTTTATTTTTGTTCTGATGGAAGTACGCTAAGAATAGTAGCTTATAACGCAGTCTTCCATATGCATAAACATATAATACATTGAAAACTGAAATAATCATCATCTATAACCTGTCCAAACCCTGAGTCAACTTAGGCTGACATTTTTTTCTCTCCAAATATTGCGTGCCCACTCGAGGCCCGTTAAAATGTAATAGTTTGTTGTTATTTCCCTAACATAATTGAAAATTGATTCGCTGAACTTTGTATGACTCTGACAATCGTTACACGCGGTCAGAGTTGTTTTAAAAACCGACTAGTTAATTTTAATCTGTCAGGGTAATAACTAACCGATTGTCCTTACACTATACATCGACCCTTGTACATTGTCACGGCTAAAAACGCCGAGGTTCAGAAGTTTAGTAATGATCAACCCATTAGACTAATGGAGACGTCTTCCGCAATTGACCCTACTCTATAGCTCGACCGTTTAGAATCTCCCATGGTTACATGAATTCCCAGAGTCAGAAAAATACATGTCCAGACATGTAGCCTGTTAAGCCACCTTATGCGCATCACACGTCATTAAGCGCCTCATTGGATACCCGGAGACCCATGATTTAACGAGGTGGCAGGGTTTCGTCATCGAACGAGTTCCCAGGAAAAGACGGGTCCAGACACGTAACCCGGTCGTCCCTCATTACGTAATACATTAACCCTTGAGCATTTAGCATGGCTCCAAGAGATCAGCCTTAATTACCCCCATTAACCTTCATCAATCAGCATTAGGCTAATTACCCTTAAGGTTGCAGCGCTGGATGCCTCAAGGCACATGACTTAAAGAGGGGGTGGGGGGGGGGCTTCACGATCTAACGAGTTCCCAGGAAAAGACGAGTCCAGACATGTAGCCTGTCAATCATCCTTAATTACCCTCATTAACCCTTGTCAATCATTACGCTAATCACCTTTAAGCTCACATCATTGGGTGGCAGGAGGCACGTGATTTAATGAGGGGCAGGGCCTTATGGGCAACCTCTACATCTAACATCTAATCAGAATGGTGGAGAGCTGGGCCCCTGTTTTCGCACCTTTTCAATAGGCGGTGAGATCAAAGGGAAAAAAGGTGATAATGATGCAAATTAGTTGGTTGCTCTGACACAGCACCTACTTTAAAGGTGTGAAAACGGGGGCCCAGCTCCCCCTCCTCTACTAACAAATTCACCGTTAGCCATCTTGCGCTTACACATAGTTTCTGATATGAAATGCTGTTGTGTTCCAAAAGTTTTTGCAGTAGACTGGATCAATTCTGGATCATTGAAATCGATATTCTGTGGTAAGACGCCTTTTTCAAGGAAGTAGTTAATCATGTCTGTAGAGTTATAGTCCTGCCAGTGAGATGGATCGTGACTAAATGTCTGATGAGATTCAGAGTCAAATGATGAACTGTTCTTCGATGTGGTAGCAATATCAATATCAGCTGGTTCTCCTGGTTGTTGTATCTGTGTATCAGCTTCAGACACTGGTTCTTGTGTGGAGTTGGTGTTTGCGACAGCAGACCTAGCACTCTCTGAATCCTTAGACCGCTGCGAAACAAATCCAAAGTTAGACAAAGGTTGTACATGTTTCACAGCAGATTCGTGTCTCTCTACGTTTCTTTCGCTTTTCGACACCACTTTCATAAGTTCGCTCCATTTCACCTCATTCACTCACCTGCAATAAAATTAAAAGAACATTATTAGTTTGAGTATACACAGACAATTAATTGTGCGTGTTACACTATTTAGGCATGACAGGGGGGTCGAACCCATGCTGACGCGTTGCATCTACTCTAGCACCAATGCATCTCGCATACTCACACTAGGCTTGCCGAGTTGGCTCAGTGGATATGTTTGTGAGCTATGGTGCTGCACCATAGCTCGCAAACAATATCCACCGAGCCAACTCGGCAAGCCTAGTGTGAGTGTGAGACTATGAAGTCAATCACTGACCGGGATGCAGCAATAAAACTATCAAGTATCAAGACAAGCAACTGTGACAGCTTAGTCGCTCATTGCCTCATTCACACAGAAAATCACACAGCTCTGTCAATTGTCATTGACTGCCAGTGACAAGTGACAAGCGTACTTCTCATTGTGAATGAGCGACTAAGCTGGTACGTACCTGCTTATTTTGATAGTTGTATTGCAGGGCCCAGTCAGCTGTACACATTATTTATTTGTAAGCAATTTTTTTTATCAAAGCTTGGGGCCCCTTTGAGCTCTGGGGCCCCCGAGGCTTAGCCTAGTTAGCCTATTGGATACTCCGCCACTGTATGTGGTAATCCCTGAATTTGCTTGACGATGTTGATAATCTCATGTCCCTTCTACCAGACATTCCAATGTGGATGTGGGTGGGAGGCTGTCAAAGTTCTTATCTCTGTAGGAGACAACTCAAGCAGATTCATGGGTGGGAGGATTTGGTTTGTATCCAGTTTTAGTTGGGTCCCGCCCATCTCTAACTAACCTCCACGACGCACGGCACGTGTTGGGATCAATCGATCCCTGCACTCTCTGAATCTCAATTCCCAAAAACTATACAGGTATGCTCTTGACTATTTTGAAATTAATTTGACTGGATGCTGTTGGTACCCATGGCAGCAACAGCGCCCGGTCAAAGTAGTTTTCAATACAGCATGTTTATTAAATAGTAAACACATACAATTCGTACACGCTGACGGATTATTAAGCGTTTAAGACGGACTAAATCTTGTTATTCATGACGTAATTGATTATGACGTCAGCCTACATGTGACGTAGATGATCATACGATTGACTGAGAAACTGGATTCATGAATTGTTGTTATGGCGTCCGCTGCACGCCTGAGACGTATGGCACCCCAGTACTATAATGCTTTCTGAGCTAGCCTATTCTATGGCATTAGACGGACATGTACACACATTGACCATCGCGTTTTCACTACTCTCAGCTGAAGTGCACAACTTGTAATGTGATTTTAGATAAAGCTATATGACAGTAATTCGTAATGGTTAGTAGGTGTTTGGGACGACAAGCATCGAGTTGGTTGAAGACGGGCTTTGGAGCTTACCAGCTGTTAGTAGCCTGGTAAGTTTTGTATTTGATGGGAATTGTAGAGCCGCAGATTCCTATTAACATTTATCGAGACGCACGCCCTGTTAGCGGGTGTTACTGGGCCTGATCCTGTACCAATAGTGGCCCAGTAAACTGCGTTATTAGGCGGGGTTATTAAAAGGAGTCAAGTTTTCCGTGATTTGGCGTGAGTGGCATCAGCAGCTCTGGGTTTAAATCTGAAAATGGACTGGATGCATGATGAACGCCAAGAAGGCACGGCTACCTAGGCCGCATTCGCCCATCTAGGGATTTATACAGTGAATGACCAAATTTGATCAAGAAAATATTTTCTTAGAGAATGTCCATTTGCAGGCCAAGGGAAGGCTACTTTTGGAAATTTACCACTGGAATGAATGGCTTGGCTAGCGAGCTAGTCATTACTGTGGTAACTTTTCTTTAAAAATAGTCTTCTCATGGCCTGCAAATTGACATTCCTCAAAAGTGTCAATGTGTCAATCGTAGTTTTCCCCAACAACATTTCACGCTTACCTACAATATTTCGCTTCTATTTAGCTCTCATCTGAAATATACGAATAATTGGAATACCCATTCATATAATTATATGAATATTTGAATACCGATTTTTATACAATTCGGCGACTATCAATTTCCAGAAAATTATACATGTAAGCTGTTAAATATTTTGACACTAATTTGACTGGGTGCTGTTGCTATGGCAGCAGCAGCTCCCAGTCAAATTAGTTTCAAAATATTCGCCATCATGTTTACTAAATAGTAGACATACAATTCTTACAACCTAACGGACTATTAAACGTTTAAGACGGACTAAATCGAGTCATTCATGACGTAATTATTATGACATCACCCTAAGTGTCACGTAGTTGATTACGGCGTCATATAACGGATGGATAAACTGGAAAGGTCAATTCTCGCCTCAGGCTTATAATATTTACCATGGCTGATTTTCTATCCATTTTGGTCCAGCAACACATGTATACAGGCAATACCGTTCCATCTACCTGGTGCTTAGAGGAGTATGTGATGGAGACTGGAGACAGCAGAATGATTTCGATTATTTTCAAAACAATTCGACTGAGATATCGAAGCCCTTATAGGTAGCACTGGCTTTCAGTCAATTTAATCTAAAGTTATTCAACAAAAATATTCAAAATGAAACCGGTTAAGTTGACCCACCCACCATTTAATCCCTTTAATGGACTTTTCCAACTTTATCCATCCATCATATGACGTCGTCATCAACTGCGGAACGTGTAGGCTGACGTCATAATCATTACGTCATGAATGATTCGATATAGTCCGTATTTAACTCTTAATAGTCCGACACGTTGTAGGAATGGTATGCCTTTGCTATTTAATAAACATGCTGTTGAATATTTTAAAACTAATTTGAATGGGCGCTGTTGCTGCCATAGGCAGCAACAGCACCCAGTCGAATTAGTTTTAAAATATACAACAGCTTACCTGCATAGTTTTCTGGAAATTGATAGTCAGGAAGTTCAGAGATCGATCGATCCCAACACGAGCGTTGTGTTGATGGAGCTTAGCTAGAGATGGGCGTGGCATGACTAAAACTGGAAAGGTCCATTGACAGCCACTCCCACGACTCCCAGCTAGTTAATTAAAAACGGTTTGGTGTTTCTGTGTTGCGCGTCTGTGACGGTTTGTCTACTGGAAATGCTAGATCATATTAGCGTAACTGTAATGATCTCCAATAAATACCGCTTTATTGAAACTAACCCCGTGTAACAATTTGTTAGAAATGCAATGTGTCTATAGGTAATTAGGTGGCGATAGTGACATGCGTGCATACAACAACATAATAATTGAATGACATAAAACTATGAGTGTGTTCAGTTTTAACTAGTTGAGTAGCCTACCACCCAGCGCTGCCGCACAATCCCCCAACACGCACGCATGTATATGCACGCACACACGCACACTAAAACTCTCCATTAATAATTTGGCAAAGCCAACTTCTGGGAACGCTTTAAAAATCTAGTAACTATATACGCTCTGTGGATAACAGCTTAATTGCAGGTGTGCGTGTGTGTATGTATGTTTACCTGGTTTCTAAGAAACGGGACAAGTGTAAGTGTACACAAGTGCAGAATCGTATTCCATGACGGACACACAATTATAGCTAAAAGACTCGCTTATGTCTCTCTGTAAAGTGTTATAAATTAAGTATGGGGTTTATATTTCGTAATTATATCTCTCTGTGATTTAGATTATATATTTATGTGTCGTGATATGTCAGTCGACAACTGTTTAAGAAATTGGCCTTTGCCAGCTCTAAGCTCTCAACTAGATCTCTTCACACTTACTATCTTGGCATCGATTCTACGTTGAACATGTACGCTCATGTCAACATACAGAGATGTATCACTTGATTTGATTCTGATTTAAACATGTTTTATTGTAGGCGGTTTACAAAAGGAGTCGGTACAAGTTCTTACAAGTTTAGCTAATAAATAAATACAATTGAATAACAACGATTTGTGTGCACAGTTTTCCAATAATATGGAGTGCGAGAGAGAGAGAGAGAGAGAGAGAGAGAGAGAGAGAGAGAGAGAGAGAGAGAGAGAGAGAGAGAGAGAGAGAGAGAGAGAGAGAGAGAGGGAGAGGGAGAGAGAAAGGGAGAGGGGAGAGAGAGGGAGGGAGAGGGGGGGGGGAGAGGGAGGGAGGAGGGAGAGAGGGGGAGGGGGGAGGGAGAGGCAGGGAGGGAGAGAGAGCGGGGGAGGGGGGGGGGGGTGGAGTGAGAGAGGGAAAGGGAGAGTGAGAGGGGGTGGGGGAGAGTGAGAGGGGGGGGGGTGGAGAGAGAGAGAGGGGGAGGGAGAGGGAGGGAGGGAGCGGGAGGAGAGAGGGAGGGAGAGAGGAAGATAGGGAGAGAGGGGGAGGGGAAGGGATGGGGAGGGAGGGATGGAGAGAGGGAGAGAGAGAGAGGGGGTAGTGAGAGGGAGAGGGAGAGTGAGAGGGGGGGGGGACAAAGGGAGAGTGAGAGGGTGGGGGGGGGGGGAGTGAAGGGAGGAGAGAGAGAGAGAGAGAGAGGTAAAATTTCAAGATCGTCTTCTCTTGGTCTGCAAATGGACATTTTTCTATGAGAAAATTGAATTTTTTTCTAAACAAATTCGTAGGTTAAAGGGCTAAATCGGGAATAGATATTTCTAAAATTTCCAGAACCATTTTCGGAAAATCTTCAGCGTACACCAACATAGTTTTCAGGATCCTTTGGCATGAGGACAACAAGATGTTCTTTATGTATTTAACGGCCATGATGACCAGCTGGATTGGCGTCTGCAGTGATCATTAGAAATATCTGACGATTGGTCATGTGATCTTACTATGGCAGTCTCATAGGACTGAGAGTTGTTGGCTATCACAGGTGGCAATACCTCATAGTCTAACCCTAACCCTCTCCTAGTCAAATTAGTTTTAAATTATTCACAGCTTCGGGCAAGTTTGACTGACTAACCATAGTTAGCTATAGCTACCTAACTAGATTCCTAGTAGAACTTGAAATAGTAAACTAGCTAGTCGACTATAGTGGACCTAGCACCCAGGCTCGGTTCCAAATGGCTGGCACGCAATTGCCGTAAAATCCAAAATGGCGGATAGGTTTTGCTTGCTACGGTTAAATGCACATGCATATGTTAATGTTTCCATAATCTATGTAAGTTTAATGAAATTATGGTGTCCTACGTAAATCAATGTACACAAGACACATTTCCTTCCCACACTATATAATACGGAAGCTTTTTGACATCTAACAGACAAAAGTAATCCATTTTCGTAGGCCATCGAAACAGACGCCAGGAAGGGTTAATCGAGACTGGTGCCTGACGGAGTACTTCAATGCGGAATCGGGTACCACGAGCTATAGTTAACTATCTATCGTTCGTCTGGGCATAGCAACTGCGCATGTTAACTAAACGAGCTAACTGACTATGGTTAGCCAGTCGAACTTGACCTTAGCCATACTGTTACCTTGAAAATGAGATTCTGGGAATTCAGTGTTCAACGAGTTAGAATAAATTCAAACACCTTTACAAAGTAGTCAGAGTTTAACTAGAAATGGGCGGCGAATGGCTAGAAAGGGATTCTTCAAATGAGTCACAGAAGCTCCCCCTCCCGCCAGCCCAATCATTCAATATTTATTGCATCATAGAGCTCGATTGTATATTTTGAAACTGATTTGACCGAAACACGTTGCTTTCAGTGTCACCAATGACTTCCAGATAAAGTATTCAAAAGGGTTAATGAGTGCATGTCCAGGATGGTTGCTTCAGGATGGCAGTGGGCATTTACCATGAGATCTATCGATTTAAAGTGAGGCGTAGTAAACGACTGCCTGTCCATAACCTGTCTTTTCTCATTGGCGTCGTGTCTTCTTTCCATTCCTTTTCGTCGGTTTTTATGCAGTAATCATTCTCTCATTAGTCAGTATCATGCCCTTAAAAGGATGCTAATTTCGTTTCAAATGCTGTACTGCACCGACAGATTATGTTTTATAGATTCCATATCCTGTACCATTCCCGTATCTGTATCACAATTATCTGCTTAGTGATATCGCGTAAATGTTGAACAGTGAGCGCCACCATTTTATCTCCTCAAGCGATAGTTTGTGATGTAATGTAAGCGCCAATGCATTACATTCTCTATTACGTAATACTCATCTTATTGAATACTTTGAAATTAATTCGACCGGAAGTTGTTGCTGCCATATTCAGTGAAATTAGTTTCAAAATATTCAACACCTTACCTGTATTGATGCTTTTATACCACATAGCCAAAATATAGATGGCACCTCTATGACTGAGCGTATATACTAGGCAGACATGCTGGGGGTTTTCTGATTGGTTGAAAAAATAAATAATGACAGCCGTCATATGCTGTAGAAATATATCACCATTTAGGTACCGGTACTAAAGCCTGAATATCTTTCATTGTCTGCGTGATAAAAAGCTAAAATGGCAAAGATAGGTTATGGGTGGAAATTTTTTTTCACCCGAATGGTTAGTATAAGATAATGTGAGTTTTGCTTTAACACTTGCCTTTGAGTTGATTCATGCGAAACATTGACACGTATGTGCAACACGGCACGTCTGTACTGCATGCTGCTCGTGTCGTGTGACTAACTGTACAATACAACATTGCGACGTTATTACAGAAATGGGCATACCCGTGATGTCAATAGATAATTGATGTATGTTAAAAGAAATGCCAACGTCCAAGGCAGTAACAGTTTACTACAACAATACGTACCAAATTAAGTTTCGTGATGGGATCCATCCGTGAACCTTTTGACTATCAATTTCCAGAAAACTATAAAAGGAAACATGTTGAATAATTTGAAAATAATTTGACTGGGTGATGTTGGTGCCTAAGACAGCAACAGCGCCCAGTTAAATTAGTTTAAAAATATTCAACAGAATGTTTATTAAATTGTTAAGACATACAATTCGTACAACGTGTTGGACTATTATGCGTTAAAGATGGACTATATCGAGTCATTCATGACGTCATGATTATGACGTCAGCCTACACGTCACCTAGTTGATTATGACGTCATGTGATTGAGTGAGGAAATGGATTCATGAATTCAAACTGCTGGGTGGAGAGAGGCAGATAAAAGGAAGGAGATTTCACATGTTTCCAGCAATGGTACGATAGTAGGATCGTGTCAACTGGTTGAAATCTTTCTATTATCGGTGACACCGATACAAATAAATTCACTACCGTTGGCTTAATAATACTACTACCAGTATCTCAAATGTTGGATTTTCGATACTAGAAACCAGTATTGTTAATTTGACCGATACTGGTACCATATTGGCACCCAGTATCGTAGCCGTTTGGAGATTCACTTATAATACTGCTATCTAAAACACAAACAAAATGTCTCGGATTTTTTTTGGAAATGCATTGCAAGAAGCACTAGATAACGCACATACCTATAGCGTGCACACGCGCTTACCCACCCACATACACGCGCGCACTATGCACGTGTAGTCCATCACGAAAGCGCGAACCTGGTTCGTAGGTTAAGAAGTACAGTGCGCTGATCACTACACCAAGGCGCCTCCATCACGAAGTGTTCTATAGCGAATTTCGTTAACCCTTTAACCCTCAAATTTATTCAAGATGATTTTAATTTTCTCATGGAAAATGTCCATATATAGATGAAGACAGGATTATTTAAAACAAATGTATCACTAGAATGACTAAATGATGTTTGATTACTGTATTCTGCGGCTGTAGTTGTAGAAACATCCTACAGCTGCAATCAGTCCTTCTTCGCTTTTGCCCACTGTTTCTTGTCCTCAGCCAAAATCTTTAGCTTTCTCAGGTCCTTTCTTGACTTGAGTGTAGCTAATCCTCCTTTCTTGAGGTCAACTCGTAGCACGCTTAGCAGATTTATGCAATGACGTCCTCTCCTGGCCCTGTATTTGCTGGCTCCGAGTAGTGCGAATTCCAAGGCTCTCTGTGTTGGTGTCTTTTTCTGGCATCCTTAGCACATGCCCAAGCATGGACCATCTTTGCTGGGCGACTTTTACAGACAGCGGCGACGTATTGCACATCTTGTATAGCGCATCGTTGGAAATTATGCTCTCTGGCCATCGGTGTCCAGTGATGGTGCGTAGGTGTTTGCGGTGGCAGGCGTCAAGTTTGTCTAGAGCTGCCTTTGGCGCTGCCCAGCTGTTACAGTTATACATTATCAAGGATACGCAGGTTGCATTATCTAAACGTAGCCTTTTTTACCAAGGACATCTTTGATCTACGAATCCATAGCTTCCAGAAGGACGGGAAAGCTATGTTCGCCATGATGCAGCGTGCAGCAATGCCAGCAGTACTGCAAAGCAGTGAGCCCAGGATTTTACTTTCTTCTAAGGTTCGCCGCTACGGCGTGTATCGTCATTTTTTAGTTTCCTGCTTTGTAGATAGGTATATGTGGGTGAACTCTGTTTTGGATTCATTCATAAAGAGATTCTCAATTTTTAGTTTGCTTGCAGCTATTGGGAGAAGTTCGCCAAGGGGTTCCGTTTCCTCGTCTATAAAGTCCACATCGTCGGCATATTCCATCTCTAGTGGCATACTCAGTATTAACACCGGGGCGGGGGAGGGTGGGGTGGGGTGTGGTGGGGGTGGGGTGTTGGTCTTGTGGAATTTTCCCGCACGGATTTCAATGCAGCAGCGAGGTAACAGTTAAAAAGCACAGGCGATAGACCTGTGGGGAGCCGATTGATGTTTCCAACTCTACAGACGTCACTGACTTGACACGTACTCTCAGCTTGGTGTCTGCAAGCAGTAGTCTCACTAGTCGTAGCTCATCTTCATTGCATCTGGCCTGGCGTAGTACATCTAGCATCTTTCAGCGCTTAATTGTGTCGAAAGCTCGTGACATGTCAATGCCATTTTGTGGAAATCCCAGTGTTTGTACATGACTACCGACACAAGCATGCGTTGAGGCCATACAATGTCTGCGCAGCGGCGTCCACGTTTGAAGCCACTTTGACACGGCCTGGTGAAGTCATCAATCTTGTCTCGGATGCGGCATAAAGTAACATTGGATAGGATTTTCAGTATGTTGTTAAGGAGCACAATGGGACGCAGATTGGCTGGGGGCGGGGGGGGGGGGGGGCGGCAGATGGCTTCTTGGGATTGGGTAGCGCGATAAGGGTGCCTTGGCCTATATGGTCGATGGGAAGGTTGATGCATAAAAGCTGAATTGATTAGGTCGTGATCGGTTTTGAGATAATGTCACTTGCATATTTGAATAGTTCATTGCTCATGTCATCAGGTCCAGATGCACGTCCATTTTTCAGGGCCTTAAGTGCCTTCTCAACTTCTGCTGTATTAATTGGGGTAGTAATGGCCTGGTGTCTCCTGAGAGCGGATGCAAGGGCTCATCATCGTGATCAGTGAACTGTTCCTTGTACCATTCTCGAATTGCCTCGGCTTTTCCTGGAATGACTGGCTCGGTTTTACAAAACATTTCTCTTGGTCTGCAAATGGACATTTCTCAGAAGTCGTTTTTGCCAACTTGAGTGTTATAGGGTTAATTATATCATAGACTGTAATGAATGATTCAGCCAAACATTAGCTGAATTTTCAGAAACAGCAAGTATTATATGTGCGAAATATGTTTCTCAGAAACATCCTACAGTTCTAACCAATATATACTATTGCTTAGTAAATCAACTATTGTCATACAATCACATAGTGAAAATAGAATTTGCAATAAGGGACTCGCACGGTGTCCTGTTAGCAAAGAGAGCAGTTGGCCCGGTCCACCCAGAAATTAAGTGTTTCCAAATATGCTTGTGCTTGCACACTTGGTGTTGTTGTGGGGTTTATATAGAGTCATTCATTGATTGTGACTAGCATTAGGCTACTGTACTGCGCGTGGTGTGTGTAGCGCCGTGCGCTTCCATTGTGTGTCACTGGTACGACTGTATATCCGCCATTGTATGTCTGTGTGCTTATTGGTGAGATCAAACAGACGAGATATTTACGGACATTGCACACATAATGCCACATGTACATCAAATGTGGTGATTGAGGCATTTGTACAGGATGGTACATATATACATTGCTTTGTGAACATCAAAGACGATACTAATTATCAGATTATTGTAGGTTCAGATTATTAATATGCTATACATCAGACAAATATAGGTATAAACAGCATGCTTTGTTCCCTTGAACGTATTTGCGAAATAAATTGCAGTACCATTCCCTTTCAACACGATTCGGATGGCAAATGCCACATAAGTAACACAGATCAAATTACCATAGTTAAATTTTGATTGAATATTTACTATTTCTGGTGACAAACTGTCGTGTCATGAACCTGAATCGCACATGAAGAACACTGAAATCTGGTTCCTAGATATTGTTATAACGATAGTAAGGTGTGTCCACGTACCGACCACTATAGAGAACAAATTCATTACTAGACGTAAACGAACCTTCAATAGTATAGCTTTTCTCAGAGTTTTCTAATATTCTATATAGTGGAACTGAAGTGAAATTATTGGAGCTTACAACTGAAGCAAATTACGAAAAAAATAAAACATGATTTACACAAATAAAAGTCTTGAAACAATAAACTTTACTGAGTACTATTCGGCGCTAGACGCACAGCTGTTAGTGCTATGGCGATCTTATAAACAGTTCCAGAGTGGGCAATCAAACATATTCCTCTATTTGCTTATGCTATAGGAGTTATAGCTAATACACTGCTCCTGATTTTTTTTCTGTAAGTCTGGCAAATACCGTGTACCAGTGTTTACAGTTTTCACAAGTCTGGCTATCTGTGATTGGATGACATGTTTCACTCTAGGTATTGGACTGGCCGGCTTCATACCTGAAAACATAATACAAGTAGGTGGCATGGAAGTGAGTAAAATATCTATTTATTTGACAATAGCAAGTTATCATTCAAGTTTGTGTCATCTGATATTCCTATCCGTATTACGCTACTTCCAGTTGTGCCACCCGCTTCTAGCCCAAGCTAAGGTGACATTCTCTCTCATATCCAAGTGCTGTGGTTCAATGTGGTTATTTTGTGCATTGATCTCAATACCATTTGGTATATACTATACAATACATGACATCACATACAATAACACGATAATCGGAATTCTGTACTTTTACGGCAACAACGGTATAAAAGAAATATTGAATTCTATATTTTGCCAAGCCCTGCCATTACTTGTTATTAGTACATTACATTTGCTTAAATTCTATCAAATATCCAGGAGACCGAAACTGACTCAACAAGAACGTCGCAGTGGAAGCTCCAGAACAGTAACAGTAATCATCACACTGTTTGTACTCTCAATTATCCCAAGAATGGTGCATAGTTTTTACCATACAGTTCTTGGCTACCCATACCTACCTCTGCACACGGCATTCTTTTTCTATTCTGTGTTTGCCTCATACCTTAACAGCATCGTTAACCCGTTTGTGTACATTTTGTCTTCTGGGGAAATTCGAAACAACATAATACATACCTTTTGTGCTTAAATATAGCGAAACATTTAACTACTAACTATGGAATTATTTGGAACAATATCATTTCTTCTGGCGAATAGCATACAGTACATCTTGGCCATAACTTAACGTGTTTCCAAGCAAAATAAAATGTTTTCTTTCATTACGTTGAACATAATATGAATCTTTTCAGTTTTAGCTATGCCCCTCCCATCTCTAGCTAAGTTCAACCAACATCACGCTCGTGTTGGGATAGATCGATCCTTGAACTCCCTGACTATCAATTTCCAGAAAACTGTACAGGTAAGCTGTTGAATATTTTGAAACCAATTTGGCTGGTTGTTGTTGCTGCCTATGGTCAAATTAATTTCAAAATATTGAACAGCATGTTTGTTAAATAGCAAACAAATACAAATCGTACAACGTGTCGGACTATTAAGCGTTTAAGACGGGCTATATCGGGTCATTCATGACGTCATGATTATGACGTCATCCTACACGTCACGTAGTTGATTATGATGTCATATGATTGATGGATTAACTTGGAAAGGCCCATTGGATTGACAGAAATGTCTTCCAATCCGTTTATGTTAATACTATTCAGCAGAACATTTCTTACTAACTAACTTATTTCTATTTTTGTATTTGGAAACATACTAACATATTTATGAGCTTTACTATACTCTTAAATGCATCCTTATTTTAACACACGGTCCATAGATGACACTCAAGCGAGAGATGTGTACAAACAAAGTTACAAGTGTAGCATTCCAGTTTTAGCTATGCCCCAACCATCTCTAGTTAGGCTCCACCCACACCTCGCCTGTGTTGTGTATCGAACACAGCCGTTGTTTGGTTGAAGAAAATTAGACGGAGTCAGGGTCAAGTTCGACTCGCTAACTATAGTCAGTTTGATGGTTTACTGAACATGCGCAGTTGCTATGCCCAATCGGACACTAAATAGTTAAATATAGTTCGTTGGTAGCCGGTTCCCCAGTGAATTACCATTGCAGAAAATTTGGATCCAGGTACCAGTCTCCATTAACCCTTTCTGTCGTATATTTTGATGGCCTACGAAAATGGGTTACTTTGTCCTCTAAGTTGCAAAAATGCATCCAAATACTATAAAGCTGGAATGAAATAGGCCTTGGGAACATTAATTCACCGTAGGCCATCATAATTTCATCATACTTACATAGGTTAGGCAAATATTAACATGTTTATGTTTATTTTACCGTGGCAAGCGAAACCTATCTGCCATTTTGGAGTTTAAAGCAATTTCGTACTAGCCATTTGGAACCGAGCCTGGGTGATCGGTCCACTAGCTAGTTAACTATTTGAAGATCGACTGGGAATCTAGTTAGCTATAGTTAACTATGGTTAGGAGTCGAACTTGACCCAGGCTATTGCCTGTATGGGCTAATGCATGTATGCGCTTGTCACTTAGCAAACCTTGATGGCGTTAGCTTCCCAGAAAGCACTGGTGGAGGGAACAGTGTGGTGACTCTGTTGTCAACAGCCCCTCAAAGCGCTCAAAATACTACTTATACCAATGAGCCCTTTAATGGTCAAGATTTTTCAAGAAAATACTTTCTACAATAAAATTTATAAAAATAAACTTTCTGTTGTCGTGCAAATAGACATTGCTCAAGACCACTACAGGTGCTGTTTTTTGACGGGCGTGGCCATGAAAATGGTCAAGAAAATCAAGTTTATTTCTTAGCTAGTGTTTATTTGCTGGCTGAGAGAAGACGATTTTTGGAAATTGACCGCTGGAGTGACTGGCTCGGTTACCGAGCCAGTTATTCCAGCGGTAAATTTTCAAAAATCATATTATCTTGGATGAAAAAATGGGCATTCCTCAAGACCACTACATAGTCAGTTTTTGGGCGATCTTAACAAATAAAGAGCTAAGTTAGCACAAGAGGGATTAATATTCTATTTTGCTTTATGGAACATGGCGAATGTATAACATGAAAGGTGGACAGAAAATGCTTAGAAAGTCATTCTTGCTGTTCTATTAATGTCAGCTATTATTGTTTCAAATATATTCATGTTCAAATAGCCTGTAGCATATCTATGGAAATGGGTCTTTCTAATAATGCTTCTATTGATTGATCATAATAGAATTATGATCATGATGTTGGGATTAGTATACTATGACTTGCTAAGCTTTCTTATCCGCATATTTTACACTCGCTATGTCCCATAAAATAGAGAATCGCGACCGACAATGTATGAACGTCGGGAAAGATGTCGATAGTGTAACCGGGCGCGCCGAAGAATGGGGTTGGCTTGCCAAGGAGCCGGGAAGCAGGCCGCCGTTCGCCTCCGCCTCGAGCAGGCGTCCACTGAGGGTGTGATTGTGTACCTGTAACTGCGTCATTATCTCCCCAAAAGTGCTGAGTTTGTTCTGCCTATTCCTCGACCTGCCTCTGTAACGTTTACACGAGACCGTCCTCGTCGGCTGTCACAGGAGATGCGTTACGACCATATCTGATTGTTACCTTTCCACAGTCTGGGATACGTGGCCACTCTGGTCTCCAAACCTCTGGTGTTTGCATTACGACTTGTCGTGTGCATATCCGTGCTTGTTATGGGGTACCACACGGCTTAGAGAGCCCGTGAAGGAGTATAAAGACTCTATACGAGCTTCTTCAGGTTCTCCACCTTGGTTGTGTCGGGAGGGAACCCGCAAAGATGTTTGTGGTTGTGCATTTGACGCCAGGTCATAGCATATTGAACGCATAATTTGTGTCCGTCTGATGTCAGATATCTATGTCATCGGCACTTTCTCCTTCTATGCGTGGTGGTATGTGAGTCAGCGTGCTGTCGAACTGCACTGTGCGCTCTACAGTACCACCTAGGTCCTTAACTGTCAATTCTCTTAGCGATGTAGCCAGAGTCTCAGTGACTGGTGGCGCACTGGAATTAACGGGTGTCACTGGTGTATTGCTTGTCATTTCTGTCTCCATGTTTAGTGTGTGTGGATGGTATGCGTGTCCAACAAATGCGTACGGCGGTCTGCATAGCTTTGGTGCGTGTGGTGAATGGAGATGGTGTTGCTGAGTGTAAGAACTTGTGTAGTTTGTGGTGTAAGTGTAAGGGGAAATTAACTATGTTCAAAAATGCTCTCTACAGAATTGATTTGGCAATGCTATAAATCTGTCTTAGCACTAATTGCTTGCGTTGATTGTACATTAGAAGTGTTTCTGTAGGTCTAGAGGTCTACCGAATTAAGCAGAAAGACTTAGAATTTCTACCAGATGATTGCTGCTCAAACTTCTAAGTGCCAAGCGTAATGTGAGAAACTGCTTGGAAGATTTATATCGATTTTGACTACGGCCTACAAGGCGTATTTCTGGCGCTTATAGTCATATTTGGGTGAACCGTGACTAAAAGTCTCTACGTCCTCGCGGGCGTTGTTCTTACACCGCAAGGCTAAGTTTGAAATACTAGTTTGAAACTATCTAAAACCTTGTCCAATCTAAGACAACTAAACATACAGAAACAAAGACCTAAAAGTGGGCTGTATTTAGCGGCACAGGCAGTTGTAAACAGAGTCCCATGGACGGTCTGGACTTTGTTGTTTCTGGTTAGAATTTCAGACTGTTTGTCAGAGTCTTGACTCACATCGCATAAGACGCACATAGAATATGTGTGGAAATTTGACTGGTTTGCTCCTTGCATTGTTTGGCCGCATCGCGGGAGAGTTGGCGCAATGCCGCGTTGTGACGTCTACTTTATAAAATTTTGAGCTGGTTAGTACTGAAACTAGCCTTGTACCTTAAAACACAAGTACGCACTCAAGCAATTCAATAAGTTAGCGTTGTTGACGTAGTGGGGGAAACTTCGCCCAAACTAGGCTATTTGGTACCCACACTCTACCACTGTGAAATGTTAGAGTTCGTGCATTGTGCGCTAGGTGCTAGTGCTGTCTGCCACCATAGTGTGGGTAATCAACACCAATGCGCACACTTTTAGATCCACAGTCTTTTTCAGACGTTTGGAAAATAGACTAAGTCTGTTAGCTGGTGCAAGGAGTACCAGTGCACAACGGAAAATAGATTATGTCCGTACGAATGCGCAAGGGACTGATACAATTTGCTGTTGGACATATATTAAGTCCGATACCTGGCGTCAGCAGTGTCTGAACGCCACGGAAATAATAAGTCTAACTGGTCAACGCACAAGACAGCATAGCCTACTATCGCAAGCGCTGATGCCACCCGCCACTGGAGTGTAGCTAGCCAATGCTGTGTTCTAAAGGTCCAGTACTTACCTAAAGTTCGGGGTAAGCGGGGTATCTAGACAACATATCCGAACGATCGAGAGTATAATCGGGCAACGGTATCACGTGGTACAAATTCGGGCGAGAGTAAAAGTGTGCGCATGCATAGATAGGCAAAGCAACCAGGTGATGCTTAGCATATAGGGCGCACTATTGGGAATATTCTATCAGAATGGAAGGGCGTGTTGTGAGTCGTGCAAACATAATACAAATATGTGGCATGGAAGTGCATAAAATATCTATTTATCTGACAATAGCAAGTTATCATTCAAGCTTGTGTCATCTGATATTCCTGTCCGGGCTTCGCTACTACCAGTTGTGCCACCCGCTTCTAGCCCAACATAAGGTGACATTCTCTCTCATATCCAACTGCTGTGCGTCAATGTGGTTATTTTGTACATTGATCTCAATACCGTTTGGTGTTTACTATACAATACATGACATCACATACAATAACACGATAATCGGAATTCTGTACTTTTACGGCAGCAACGGTATAAAAGAAATATTGAATTCTATATTTTGGCAAGGCATGCCATTACTTGTTATTAGTACATTTCATTTGCTTAAATTCTATCAAATATCCAGGAGACCGAAACTGATGCAACAAGAACGTAGTAATTATCACACCTTTTGTACTATCAATTATCCCAAGAATGGTGCATAGCTTTTACCATACAGTTCTTGGCTACCCCGTATCTACCTCTACATACGGCATTCTTTTTCTATTCCGTGTTTGTCTCATACCGTAACAGTATCGTTAATACATTTGTCACCCCCACCACATCCACGCACATTTCTGGTGTGAAGAGCTTTCTCCTTCCATATGGCTCTTTGAAATTGATTATCTCGTCGGCATCATATATACGATTCGATGGAAGCGCAAAACTAGTTTATTTAGATCCATGACAATATAGCATGTTCTGGTTAGGTGAGCGAACTGAGGCATGTCTTCCGTGCTTACTACAATTTAACAATCATTTATGTGTGTACAGCTCGGACAAACCCTAAAATAATTTACTTATTTATTTGTGAATCATTCCCCTAGTAGCTACAACAATGGATGAATTCACTTTTCGCTATGCCCCGTGCATCTTTATCTAAGCTCCTCCCATACTTTGAGAGTGGTGGGATCGATTTTCTTTTATACAAATGTACTTTAAATTCTGAATGGCCAGAACACGAATTTCATGGTAACTATACAGTTAACCTGTTGAATAGTTTGAAACTTGATTGGGTGTCATTAACAGCGCCGAGTAAAATTAATTACAAAATATTCAACGAAATGTTCAGTAAATACTAAAGACATACTAGTCGCGCAAATACATTGTTTGATCCACCTCCCCCCCCCCCCCTACCAACCCCCACTCCCCCCCCCCCACCCACCCCTAAAACAGAGGGAAAATTGCTTTAAGAACATTTTCAACTTTTTATGATAGGGGTTGGTGTGCTACAGAACATACTTAAAGTCTGCCACAATATGACCATCGGAAAGTCATTATTTTCAAGATGGCGCCAAGATGGCCGCCAAGCCCATAAAATGTCCATAAGTCGTTAACTATTCATACTAGAATGCAAATTGTGTTGTCTATCCATAGTTTCTAGGAGCTTAGCAGCACACACAGATCAGGTAGAATACCATGGGGTTATTAGATATTTAAGAAATCCGACATGGCGTCCGAGATGGCCGCCAAACCACTAATATGCCCATATTTTGTTAACTATTCATACTAGACTGGGGATTTTTGTGTCTAGCGCACCCCGCCCCCCCCCCCCCCCCCCCGCACCCACACCCACGACAGATGCTGTAAGAGGCGTTCAGGTGTTATACATGATTTAGCTGAAACCACTTTTTACTGAAGATGCTGTAGGGGAAGTATGAAAGTGAGTGATTGCACTGACAAGGTCCGTAATCGTATATTCTGTTTTGTTTGGAAGAATGAATGCATCAGAGCAAGACTTCAGGATTGAATCCCCTTTCACTAATTTTCAGAAAAGTTAACATTTTTCCCGATGCCAAAAAATCCTGGAAGTGGAATCACACCCCGTACATAACTGGCCATTCAAATCCTCCAAGAATGCATTTCAGATGGTTGATGTTATACACTTTGTTTCATACTTGCTTTCTGTTTCTGCATAGTAAGGAAGAGAAGAAGGTCTTATCGTCCCTCATCAAAGCTGTGACCAACAGAGTGCCTCTTTAACAATGTCAATCTGCGTCCCCTGGTGCATTGATGACACAGCAAACTCCTTTTTCAAAGTTCCGCACTGACACGACTGGACATTCCCTTCTTTGTTTCTGTCTCGAGACAGAGATGAATGTTTGTCTTCTCTAAGTTGCTCTGTTTTCAAATATTTCGGCCACATAGTCTATGGTTTATCCGGCGTCCTGTTGGCAGTGTTGCTCCAATCCCAATCTCATCAAAAGTCACTTTACCATTTATTGTGAGGATATTATGGGCTACATTGTCCCCAGCAAAAACCAGCGTGATGCCCAACACATCTATATTTCTACCCATTTTGTCTGAAGAAACACAATCAGCAGCATTCATCTTAAATCGAAAGACTATATGAGGAACCAAATCGCATCTTATGAAGTGTGACTATGGTGCATTTTGAAGGATACAAATGAGGTGTCTACACAGCAAGACCAACTTGTAATGGAACAAAAGTCGCATTTGACTAAAGCTACTTAAATCATAGCATGACCTATTCCTGCAACCTTTCGTCTAGTATCTGCAGCCACAAACAAGATATACAATGCTGTACACAATGTGTCAAGATTGAATAACAAAGTATAATCAAGCTAAAGTGTCTGAGCACTTGGAAACTGATTTGTAAGGGAGGGAACATTAGACTTAATGCCTCGCAGCGGTTTCAATGACTGCCTTTTTGTGATTATTTATCACTCTCCCGGCTTGTCTTTTGAAGAAAGATCTCAGTATGTGTGATGCTTTTTCCCTCAGTATCACAACATAATCAAGGCCTGCTTATTCTCCAAAATGAATAGAGTTTCCATACCGTTCTTGCAACTGGCTCTTGAGATAGGGATTGTCGTCTAGAAGAAAATCATCACCAGACAGAAATTCCTTCATTTTCTCTCTCAAAACAGAAACAGTGAGTTCTTCTTCATTGAATCGAATCGAACCCATAATCGTTGGAACCGCCAAAGATCATAGTCCACAAACGCTTCTACTACAGGGTAAAATCTAACTTTGCCGATCAAGCCTTCACAAGTGTGAATTTCTGACACACTGTGAATTCTGTGGTGGTTGATTTTAATTGTAACTCGCCATAGCCAGGTAGTGGTTTGTGTATACAGAGGGTTGAGCAGTACCTCGCCTGTGCACATATCACAGAGACCACGCATTTTACAGACATTAAACTTAGTTATAAAGAGTATTTTTCTTCATTGTGCACCTCGAGGCAACAGACGATTTTAGATATGGTTGCTCTGGGTCTTCGTTTTTGGGTCGACCAGCTATTTTTGCGCTTAAACTCAGCAATGTTCTAAAATTGTAGGGGCATGTCAAGTACATACCAGAGATTTCCGTTAATGTAAATCACAACCATGGTATTCAACCCGTCCTTTCACAGTGAAAGGTCAATCATTAGGACGACTATTACACCACTCTAGAACTGGCTTTACGAAGGGACCCGTCTTAGCATAACTACAGGCTGTGCCTTTTAGCGTGACCCTACATCGACAGAAAAGACTATAACCTGTAGACACCCTGGCGCTTTTCTTCTTAACTACAATGGTAGATGCACTCTTCTTTACAAGCGAATTTGTCTTTTGGATTCATATGCTGTTTACAACAGTTCTGATGCACCTTATTATCAGCTGTTGCAACACCAACATCACCTCTTTGAATACTCGCTTCATTGATCACATCATCTCATCTTTGACGAATTTCAACTACATCACTGGCATCTTCAATTTTCTCTCTGCAGATGGGACACATTTCTTGGCTGACACTGGATGGGATCATTGTCCGGCCAGAACATTATAAGATGTGAATTATATACCCTAACTCGTTTTATCTTGCCCACAAAAGGAATAATGGAATGAAGAGATTGGTTAACAGAATAACGCAAGCAATTGCAATCACCAAATTGATAAGCTGAGATGACACGGCAAAAATCATTATTCATTTACTTTTTTTCAAAAATTATTTTTTTATTTACTTCATAGCCCATTTTCTAAAATTACCTCCGACTTTATGTTACGGTATACAAACAACGCCCAGGGATATGTCATTGTGTTCTGTGTTTCTGTGCAATGACTTTTTTGCTAATAAATTGAACATTCGTGAATAAAGATACCATACAACTCCTAATTTATATTTAAAAGGGTCTAAAAACTAAACATTTACAGGTGTGTACTTTTATGGTACTTGATTTTCGGAAACTGGATGAACTTAATAAATTAAATTTAACTAAGGAGTCATTTTTGAAAGTGCTTGAATGTCAAATAAATAAAGTTTCAATAGATATATTAGTCACGCTGAAACAACACCGCAGCCGGCCTTGCTGGCTAAAATGCATGTATTTCCTCTTCCACTGCTAAGTATAAACAATTAATGACTTATGGCAATCTTAAGATTCTGATGGCCATCTTGGACGTCATGTTTAATTTATCAAATATCTTATAGCCCGACAGCAGTTTACTTGGTTTTAATGTGTTGCTAGGCTCCAATAACCAGGGATAAACACAAAAATCGTCAGTCTAGTATGAATAGTTAATGACTTATGGCAATTTTTTTTAGCATTTCTCAAATATCTAATAACCGCAATCTACCTGATTATAGGCTTCGTGAACCTGGGGGTAGACACAAAAAACGGCAGTCTAGTATGAATAGTTAACGAGATATGGACATTATATGGTTTTGGCCGCCATCTTGGACGCCATCTTGAAAATAATGACTTTCCGATGGTCAGATTGTGGTAGACTTTTAGTATGCTCTTTATTGCAGCAAACCCTACCTTAAAACGTTGAAAACAACCTTTGGAACAATTTTTGCGGGTAATGTGGGGTTTTTCATATATTGACCTTTACTTTACAATTCGTACAATTCACGGACTACGTCATTCATAGCGCAATCTGATTGTGACGCCTACATATGACATAATTAATTATGACGACATATACTTGAGTGACAGATTAGATTAATCAATTGCAATCTCGTTACACACATTCTACCCTGACAAGGGCTGTTGTTCCGAAGCAATAGATCAACCAAGCGATGAACTAACGTAATACTTCTCCTGCCAAACTGCCAAGTACAATGATACATGCATTCATTTGCGTCATCATATGCGGGGACGTTGGTGAAAGCAACAACTTCGTACAACATTAAAAAAATATGAAAGCCTATATTGTATTATCATGACTCATGTATTGATGATAATTTGTGTCGTTTATGGACATCAGGACATTAAAGTATTGTAGACGAATATATCAAAATATTCAAGCGACAATTATAATAAGTATTAATAGATTTATTCATATATATATATATATATATATATATATATATCCCAGGCCAATGAACAATGGACATTACTAATGATCACGATAGAAAACGATTACATTGTTTTATTCATGTGCATTCGGCCATTGCACGGCATCAACTGTGAAGAATTGTAGTTGCATTATTTATTAGATACAGAGCTAAAGCTTGTGTTATTGATTACCGCCAGATATTCTAATAGCCAGAATTCATATGTATATATATATTTATATATATATATATATATATATATATATATATATATATATATATATATATATATATATATATATATATATATATATATATACACGCATTTTCACAACAAAACCAATTACTTGTATAATTTAAAAAAAAACAATTTTATAAATATATATATATATATTTATAAAATTGTTTCTTTTAAATTATACAAGTAATTAGTTTTGTTGTGAAAATGCGTTTACTAGTATCAATGGAAGAATCCAGTTTTAGTTATGCCCTGTTCATCTCAAGCTAAGCCCCACTCACGCTTTGTCTGTGGTTGGGATCAATCGATCCCTGCACGCCTTGACTTTTTTCAGAAAAGAGTACAGGTATGCTGTTGAATATTTTGAAACTAATTTGACTGGGTGCTGTTGGTGCCTGAGAATGGTTACTAAATAGTACAGCCATAGAATTCGCACATGTAGTTGACTATGACCTCATCTGATTGAGTAACAAACTGGATTCATCAATTGTTGTTCCATTGGTGTATTTGACAACAGTAGCTTTATAACAATACAATTTCCAAATGTTGTTAAATCACTGCAGTCAACGGGTTAGTTTGTGATTCTCTGAGCTGATTAACTCAATGTAGCAAGGCTAACGGGAAATGTTAATAACAATTTATCAAAATCGTGACGCATGAGCAAGAATAAATTACAGTTTCATCATATATTATTAATATCCAAATGGATTGATTTAAAAGAGATATGTAGAGGTCTTTACACACAGTATAGCGGGCGATATTGAATCCGTGAAATACATTGTTATTTTATTATAATTGTTAGATGTTATTTCATACAATACAAAGTCTTCCATCTAACGGTGTGTAGTGATAGATACAATATAAAAATCTTCTATCCAGTTGAGCGTAGAATTCCCTATGTTAATTCTGGACGAAAGGCTTAGCCTATGAATCCAGATCCTCATCTTTAGTATCCGTTAGTTCAACTGCTGCATTGTGTCTAGAAGCAGATATTACCAGAGGTGCCTCGAAATTATAGATTATTTCTTAGGTCGACCATTGTCTATCCATGCGTGCTTCGAAGGCTTTCACTGTCGGTGCTGGCCTCGGGTGGTGCTGTCCTCCCTGAGCGGTATGTGTGGGCACACATCACTATCATACACACCCTGTCAACATCTTGGATGTCTCAATCATATCACCTCTGACCCGACGGTAGGTCAATGATGGTAGTTTCAGTCACTTTAGCCTGTCCTCGTAGCTCATGTCCTTTAACCCGGGGATCAATTTGGTGGCCCTTCTCTGTGCATTCTCAATGCTAACTACATACTTTTCCTAAAAAGCTACCATACTGCATTCGCATACCCTAGGTGCGGTCGCACCAGTGCCTTGTTCAGCCAATTGAAGCTTTCTGAGTCCAGGTATACAAATGATCCTCGGATCATCCCCAGGATTTGTGTCGCCTTGTTCACCTTTTCATTTACATGTTGCTCAAAGGTTAGTCTGCTGTCAATATTAACGCCCATGTCCTTCTCGATGATCACTCTGTCCAGTTTATGGTCTTCTGTCCCACCTGGGCCGCCTCTCATTACATATACTCTCTCTTCATCTTCATGCTTTCTGCCCACAGTCATAACTTTACACTTATCTGGGTGGGATCTGAGTAGCCTTTCATTTGTCCTGACGCTTATATAAGTCAGAATGCAGCACTTGTTGGTCCCTCTCATCCCTAATATCCTTGTGTCATCAGCATACATGTATAATTCAGAGTTTCTGGTAGATCGTTGATAAATAGTACAAATAATACTGGTCCTAACACACTGCCCTGCGGAATCCCGCTTAAAACGCCCACCCATGCTGAAGCCGTGCTGTTTACTATGCCCCTTTGTTTTCGTTCAGATAGCTAGCTGTTATCCAATCATACACCTTTCCAGTTATGCCGAATCCCTTGAGTTTTTGCAGTATTGAATGCCTTCATGAAATCAAGGTACACAATATCAATATTGCTTGCTGTATCTCGTTGGTCTGTCCATGTATCTAGCACCTTCAGTAGCTGCAGTGATGCTGATCTCCCACTAATAACCCCAAGTTGATCTCCCCTGTGGTTTATAATGTGGTTACGGACTATGGTCTCAAGCACCTTGCAAAGTAAGTATGTGAGGCTGAACGGTCTATAATTACTTGCGAGTTTCTGGCTGACCTTCTTAAATACTGCTGTAATGTTTGCCATCTTCCAATCTTGTGGTATCGCAGTGTTGAATATTATTGCCACTGGCTTGCATATTGCCTTGCTCATCTCTTTAAGCAAACTTGGATGTACTCCATCTGGCCCTGGCGACTTATCAATTTTAACTTCTGAAAGCTTCTTTCTTACTACTTCTACCGTGATTGGAATCTCGTCCAATTGAGCAGCATATGATCTCCCAGGTTCAATTGGGACATAAGTCTATGGTTCCCTTGTGAAAACACGGGAGAAAACTCTGCAAGTACTTGGGTTTGCTTTCATCTGATTTAGTTAAGAGTTCAGTCCTTTCAGTGCTTGACATAACCAGATCTGTGATGGCCTTTGAAGTCTTCAACGTGCTCTTTATGTATTTCTAAAAGAGTTTTGGAATGTTTTAGCATCTCTGGCAATCTCCCTTTCCATATCTCTCTGCTTTCTTCTGGTCATTGCCCTCACCTTGTTTCTCTGTCTGGTATGCTCTCTGTATCTACCTCTGCCGGCATCACTGTTCCTTTCATATTGCCTCAAGAGTTTCTCTGTCAGGACCGGTACCACATTAGAATGGCTACGTACTTAACGGTGAGAACTTACTGGAGGTCTCTTGTACGACAAATGCTACCTTTATAAATAGAAGGGGAAAAAATAAAAAGTTTACTCATAACCTTGTACTGTCTGACTGGTTAATTTCTGCAGACTACATTTCCCATAGTGTTTAAGTCTGGATACGCTGAATATTTTGAAAGCCAGTTGAGTAAGCCACCAACAACCTTCTTTCAAATTGTTTTCAAAATATTCAGCAGGTCCAGTGTTAGTGCTCATTGCAATTATTGTCTGGAGGAGCAGTCAGTCAGTTAAAGGTAGATAACTCGAGACAGAAACCATTATCTTTTTTATATGCATTCATTATTTATGTTATTATTTTGATTATAGTTTCGATTTGAAGACAGGATCCCCGTTATACTTAAACATGAAATTGAATATTTAAGAGTACCTTTCTAATTAAGATGGAACCTCTAGGAGAAAAGCTTAATCTGGAAAACATAGATTCAACGGTGACAACTTTGTTCTTATTTATTAACGCCAGCGGGCTGGTCTTCTGCGACTGGAGATGACAACGCGACAATAGGAGCACGTAATACCTTTCACTCCATCCATCGTCAGCAGTCATATGTGTACGTATGTGTCTCCTTAAGGTGTATGGTCTAATCATTAACTCGGTGCATATTGCAGGCCCAATGCATCTCTTGTGGTGTTTAAAGCGTGGAGAAGACTTCTTGAATGAAACAATTATGATTATTTCTGATAATCTATACACCGTGTTCACCATGTACATCAGTATCTCTATGTCGATTGTAGGTTTGAAGAAGTTCAATCACGTGGAACAGCAGCTCGTAAATAGCTATGAAACATATCCAGGAAATAGAAACTACATATTGAAAATTAAATGAGTTATACAAGTCGTCATTGTATTATAACTATAACGTTCAGTGTTTATCTAAACCATTCTCTCCGTGGTCCATTCAGTGAAGGATTATATTGTGTTTTACTCTCTTTCATTTAACGTACATCATGGCATGTTGGTTTGCTTTACTGTGCATTGTGCTATATTCTCTACCACGAATATAGTTACTGTTCACTGGATATGAAGAATGCTGTGTGTAATTGTCAGCTTCTGGCTGATACTGGACGAGTAGAAGGCATGTCTTCAATAGACACACATCTCAGAGTGACGTCACAAGAACACCATTGTAACAATCTTTTTGAAGAGACAAACAAGACACTATGTACAACATGTAAAAATGGAATCCAACTCAATCCCGTGGAAGACTTCAACATGACCTTGGTACAAATAGACAGTATCCGTGCACTCTACATGGATGTCTACAAACTACTGATCACTATCAATAGTCTGTTCTCGCATTACATTCTAGTTTCTCTGCTAGCGGAACTACCTTTCCTCTGCCTCCACATGTATATCGTTGCTAAGTTACGCATATTCATGGAGGCTAGGGCAGGTGTTAATACCGAAATAATTCTAGTTTTCATTCATTTACTGGTGATATCAATAGGCGGTATCCTTATCAACCACTAAGCGCATTGCATGCTGGGTCATCTGTGTGACATTGGATCAGTGAATCAGTCACCGAAGGTGATGCATGCTTTTTTGATATTATTATCTCGAGTAACCATATCCTCTGATTGCATCACTGCCGGTGGACTATTTGCTATCGATAAATCTGCAATCATTACGATTGTATTTTTTTATTATCACCAAGCATTAGTTCTAGGAACCCTGTCATTGACGACGCGCTGACACTAGGATATAACACAGTCGATATTGGAATGTAATTTTTACATTTTTCGACCTGAGCGAGGTTCGAACCCAGCCAATTCTATGGCACCGATTCGCCTAGCGTTTGAGAGCCGAGTAGCCTACCCACTGGCCCACCATCCAGAGGACAGCCACCCTCTTTCATCATACCCGCTTTCAACTACCCGACTCACAACCACACAAATTGACTGTAACTGATAATGTACATTCCAGACCTCCCATATCTCTAGGCACAATATCATGTATGTAGTTTTTATTATTGACAAGCATTAGTTCTAGGAACCCTGTCATTGACGACGCACTGGCGAAACATTGGGGACATATGCAATTGTGGTATTCCAGATACCCCGTGGCTCAACAATATGTGAATCATCACCAGTTTCATTCAATACCACAGGAGGGTCTGGTGTATGATGTACAATTAATCGACTTTTATTTAGTATATTTTGCAGATGTCAATAGCGAGCCAATGAATAAAAACATATGATAAGTAACTTGCATTAAGAGTTAGCAGTTCCAAGGCTATTGAAGTTGAGATTAGAATTCATATTGTGTTTCGCAGCTCCAATGACAACGAGGCAAGATATATCGGTTTGTCATTTGAGCTGCGAAACATAATATATAAATAAAATATGCATCCTTAAATAACACAAGCACTGTTGTGTTATCATTGACTGTAAGGTCAGCTTTACTCGATGTGCGCTTTTGCATGCAATTTGTAATGCGTTTTTGGTTTGCATCAACACATCGAAATGAAATCAAACTAGACGTGGGCGTGTTTACATCAGATGCAGTGCCCATTGTGTCAGTTACGTTACAAATGTGCCTTGCATGAAAAATGGAACTTGGTCCATTTTTACACAACACATAACCTACCACATGTGTTTTCCATGGTCCTTGTCAACATTGTGGGCCTAGATGTAGGTTTTTTTTAAATTATTTTTTGATTTATCTCTGCACTGATACATTGGTCACGGTGTTCTGTGAGGTGTCAATAAAAGTGGTCCGGCGAAAAAACATGGTTATCAAATTTATGTTTGGTTATTGAAATATAGTTGTTGCCATACATTCAAAACACATTTTAATTTCTTTGATTTGGATGAGCAGCTAGTAAGATGGCAGGTACCATTGCCATACGTTCATCCACGTCTTCTTCATCAGCTAGGGTAATAAGGAGCATAAGCGCTACATCCATGGTTCCACAAGACAGATTGGTCAAATATATGAACACACCTACTTAAAATCACCATGCATTATTTTGATGAACACTTCTCACATAGATATCAACGCAAATCATGTGACCATGATATGCGGTGCGTCGGACTACACATTGTATTTGCATCACTGATCAACACATACGTCAATGCAGCGCACATCGTGTAATCAACGCCTAAGACAATATATATTTCCCTTATCAAGGCCGTTTTCCATGTATGGGTAAATTGCATGCATATGGGCGAAGCATATATTTTTTATGCAAGCTTAATTATATGTGATATATCCATGAGTTCGTCACACGTGATGCATATTGCTGTGTGTGCGCGCGCGCGCGTGTGCGCGCGTGTGTGTGTGTGTGTGTGTGTGTGTGTGTGTGTGTGTCCTGATTTAGGACCCCCAGTGGTCGAACAGACGATCCGCCACACATTGATTTAGTTGCCATTCCGTAGGTAAAACACTCATCCTTCGGCTCAATGAGTCTGCTAACAGATTTGACCTTCCCGGAATATGAACTGCCTTCAAGGTAATCCTGTGATCCAGGCACCAATAAAGCAGTTTCCAAGTCATCATACAGAGACGGGGCGATTTCGTTCCGCCCTGGCGGTTTATGTAAGTCACTACTGTTGAGTTGTCTGATCGAATTAGAACACTCTTGCCCTGAACATTCTGTAAGAAATGTTCCAGGCCCAGGATACTGCTCGTAATTCCAGTAGATTGATATGTTCCTTTGACTGTTCCAGATTCCAAAGCCCTGATATCGTGGATTCTTCCAGGCAAGCTCCCCACCCTCCATCGATGCATCTGTATACATCGTTAACTGAGGGTGAGGAGGGGTTAACATTACCCCCGCCAGGAGATTCTCTGTCTTCAACCACCATTGAAGGTGATGAATTAGAGGCTCCAACACTGACACGCCTGAGTCCAGTGAACCTGCACTCTGGGTCCATTGTGTCATGAGAAATAACTGGATCGGCCGCCTGCGTAAGGCCGCCTGAGGAATGACTGGTTCCAGAGAAACCATCAACCCCAGCATTCTCAGATAAACCCGTGCCAGGACATGACTGACTGTATTACTGAGATGAGTATCTATACCCTCTCCTGAGTAGGATAAACATATCCTATCTCCAGATCGAAGAACATTCTGGGATGGAGTCAGCTCTGATTTTTGAAAATTTATTATCCAGCCTAAATCTGTGAGAGTTTTCAAAACTATCTCCAGATTCGCTGATAAACTGTCCTGGTTGTGTGCTTTTAACAGCCAGTGGTCTATGTACGTGTGGACTGCTATGCTTCTCCTGCGGAGGTATGCTGTTATCGCAAGAACCACCCTGGTGAAGACCCGAGGAGTCGTAGAAATTCCGAAGGGTAACACCCTGAATTCCCACTGTCTGCCCTGGAATGCAAATCTCGGGAAGCGACGGAAACTCCTCTCTATTGGAATGTGGAAATAAGCATCCTTCAAATCTATTGAAGCTGTCCACATTCCCCTCTCCAAGCCTGCCAACACCGATCTCACAGTTTCCATCTTGAAACTGGGTGTTTCTATGAACTTGTTCAATGGCTCGAGGTTGAGAATTGGTCTCCACCCTCCAGTGCTTTTCGTTACCAAGAACACGGTTGAATAGAAGCCTGGGCAATTTTGTGCCGGTTGAATTGCTTCCTTGAGTACGAGGGAATTTATCTCCTCCTCTATACACAACCGCTGATCTGGATCGATTGGAATTTGAGTCCAGACCGGCACCAGAGACAGCCGTAATGGTGGGCCTGTTATCCAGTTGGGATGATACCCGACTGAAAGCCATCGCAAGACTAAACGGTCCTGAGTCAACCGTTCCAACTCTTGCATGTGGTTGGCCAATCGGCCTCCCACTGGTCCACCTAGGGAAAGAGGTGGACATAAGGAGCGCAAGAGTGGCACTGTCTCCTGGTGCAGATGCACTGGGGTAGCTCTTACTGTGGTAATCACCCTGCCAGGTACGATTACCATGACCAGATCCTCGCGGGCGGCTGCCTGGCTGGCTGCGCCGGAGGAGCCTGCGTCCCCCACCCATCGCTGCTGGCCAAAGCGCACGCGGCCGTGGCCGACGCTGCGCTAGTGGCTGGCCTCTGACCTGGCCACCGCCACCTCGAGCCTGCAGGGGATGATACGCAGGGGGAGCTGCGCGAGCGCGCTCTCTACAGAGCACTTCAAATTGCTCACGTAATGCCCTCTGGTTATTGACCAGGGTAACCGTCTCCTGGAGATGCTTACATCCCTCACCTCCAAAGAGACCAGGACCTGTCATAGGCGTACGCAGCAGCCTATTATACAAATCCTGGGATGGGCACAAGTTATCTAGAGCAAACTTGCACCTCGCCCGGACACTCCTGGTTACAGACCAGGTTAAACAGTCCAAAGCCAAGTTAATTCCATCTTGGATGGCTCTCTGGACAGTTACCGAACTAGGCTGACGTAATGCGGATGCCGTTACTACCCCTTGTAACAACTGTGAGACATGCGAAAGCACTGCAATAGACGCCCTCGAACTCTCTTCCACATCACGTAACGCGGTGTTAGCCAAACGCAAAACGTGCTCCCATGTCAGACCGGGAACCTGGCCGTGTATCTTCACCCAGCGCAGCACGGTCATCCGTGCTTGGCTTCGGTACTACACCGTATAGCTGATATTGATCAGCTGTAATATGGTACCGCTTTGCCACTTCGCGGGGGGCCTTCGCTAAACGTCCATGTGCACTAATGGACGTCTCCGCCGCAGTGAACATATCAACAATATGATCAGCTAATGGCAAAGATGGCATAGCGGTAACAGTCGGTTTACTTGCCAGCCATGGCGCTGGCCCCGTTGACTGGCCGACTGATCCACGGCAAGATCTGGTCTGACGTTGATTAGCCACTGACAAGTGTCAGACCAGTCTTCCTCCGTGGCCACCTGCGAATGCTCTACAAGACGAGGGCCTTCGTCATCCTCCGGAGCAATCACATGAGTGTATGTGGCTGGAGGAACTGATATGCCTGGCAAGCCAGAGAAAGCATGGGGGCCTGAAAGAACAGGCATGCTAAACTGACTGGCCTGACCAGGAGCAGGCGCCGTGGTATTGTGTGGGGAAAATATCACCACACCACGGCCCTGGCCAACACCTGCTACACCATCGGCAAGCCGAGGTATGTGGTAAAACTGGCCATCAGATCCAGCCCGGGCTACATTCTGCACCGTGAACGCTACTCCTGCGTGAGTAGTACCGTTGACAATGCCGCCCGTGTTCCCTGCGAGGGGTGCACGTACGTCAATGTACATGGCCACGGCGCCAGAAGGAGAACCCAGCAGATAATCCTCTTCTTCCTGGCCAGAAAGATTAGACTCCAGGTTAGCAAAGAATGCTAACCCGGACTGGCCAGGAGAGGTACCATAGGAGGAACTGGTACCTGCAGGGTGCGGATAATCCTGGCCTGATAAGCAGGCAGGTTCCAGCGACACCTGACCACGAACAACCGGCGCGGCAAGCATGCTGCCAGTGTTCTTACCGTGGATTTCACCCTCTATTAGGGCCACCTCTGAATCATGGTCGAAAACTGATAGGTCCCTAAATAGTACCGATTCAGAGGCGGGGATTATCTGCTCCGGAGCAGATGAAGAGGACAACGAAAGATTTGGACCAGGAAGCATGCCACGAAGCAACTCTGGGACCAAATCTTTAATTGTCCTCTTCATCTCTCCCATCATCTCAATACGGAAGGCCTCCATATCCTTAGCGGACGAGGCCTTCCTCTTACCCTTCTTACCAGAAGCCTCTTTTTACTTTTCCTCTCCTCCTCTGGAGCCTTCTCCCTGGTCTGCAATGAGAGAAATTCAGACATTAGCTCTCCCCCCTCCCCCCCCCCCACCCCCGTTTACAGATATCACATTTAAGCAATGGCCCACATGGGCTGCACTGGGAGCATAAATGGGGGAAGAACTTGTCAAGGATAAATCTTCCACATGAAGGACAAACAGGCCTCTGAAACACAGCAGAGGACGAAGACAATGAGTATTACAGATATTGAATTAGAACTCAACACGAAATAAACAAGGAGGAAGGGGTCATAAGACCCAAGCTAATAATGATAATAAATCAGCGTTGGACAACACTTTTAACTGATAGTAAGGCGCAATGCTAATTATGACGTCATAACTTCAAAAATAAGAAGTTAAATCGATCCGAAACAAAACCTCCAGGCGTAAGGATGAATTGTAATCATATCCAGACCATCCTAACTAGACAGGGTAGTTTATACAGACTATACAAACATCAGATAAACATTGATAAATGGCAGTAAGATTTTATAAATATTGTCAAATATAATTGAAATGCCTCATATCATAACTAGAGTACCTGAGTCTTTAGCATAGACAAACCATCTGACCTGATTAACCGGACGCTCCACCAACATTATGACCGCTTAACTCTCTCCACCTTAAGGGGAGGGAAGGGGACCAAGAGGGCAAAGTGAGAAGACCTTCATCCGAGGCCTCCAACTCACTGGGAAAAGATTTTTGGTTAGATAACCTCACAATGTTAGTAGGAAATGGAACCTTGGTGGAGAGAAAAACAAACTCTCTGAAGATGTGATGTCCTAACATTCCTAGGTAGATACCTGTGGACATAAACACAAAGAGAGATTAGTATTTCATAGCGCCATTTTGAAATAAACTAGTTATTTTAGGCGCTTATCATGATAAACGCGAGTCCCGGAAACACATTACAACGGGATAAATTCGCTAAAATATACTAGAAGTCACCTGATGGCTAGGTCCTGGGCCCTCCTCCGGCGAATATAGACGATCTGCCATCTCACACAGGATATATAACACTTCTAGAATATGAATTTAAGTCTTGAACAGCTAAGAAAAGCTTAAAGCAACACAGCATGTGTAGACCCTCTGCCAATAAATTAGCAAAGAGGAAGTACTAGTCGGTGAATGCGCGCTGGTGGGGCTGGCATCTGCCTGACTGACTTCTGTCTACCTGCCCATAAGGGGCACCTTTCTTTTTAAATCTGAGTGTTTTATTAAATGAAAGCCAATATTTAGCAATATCAAAGAGTATTAGGGAGGTAAGTATACTCTTGAAGTGAAACACGCAATGCGCAAACCTTATATGTATCATATATGTGTACATGGGAAATTACAATACGCATACACATAACGCACATGCAACATGTGTATGCCTACATGACAATGGCTTTGTACCTGGTTATTATGTCTTAGGTAGAGAGACAATAAGTGAATGTTTATAGAATATTCAATTTTGGGCCGTTAATATAATGGTCTTGATGTTTTATTACTGCATACTAATTTTTATACAAAAATTCTGGTTGTTACCAATATTCATTGATATTTGTTATATTTAGCACGCGACAGTGTTCACCCCAGTCTCTTGCCCTGCACCCAAACTCAAGGAAATTAGTTACCGATATAATATCATATCTACATCATATCACTTAAAGCGTACACACTCTTGGTCGATGACTCCAACTCGCGTCTTCTCTGTGAAATGGTGGAGAATTCTAGGCTATTTTCCTAGCCATGATCTTACATATTTTCGCACGCTGAACACAAGAGCTTACTGTCTCCTTGTGCACACTCACTGTGTATCCTTTTGGCTATTTGTGCACGCACACATCATTTCAATAAGTTGCATATTTTCGTGCACACATTTTTACAACTTCTTGTTTGTTCATGCACGAACAACTGTGCATTTCTTGCATATGTTTGGTATTACAATACATTATTTATTAACATGGGTTCAACATTATAACCGCTTTGTCATTTGCATATGTTCAAGATATTTACTTTTAATCTATTTGCACACACTCAACTTAAATCTTTCTACTCTATTTAACATATTTCTAATCATGTTGAAATTATTTTATTCGAGTAGAAATATTTCAACTTGAGTTGAAATATGTATGCTCGGGTTAAACTAATTACTACTTATGTCAAAATAATTTTTATATGAGTTGAAATATTTCTTTTGGACTTGAGTTCAAATATTTAATTCAAGTTAAGATATTTCTATTCAAGCTAAAATAATGTCTGCACAAGTTGAAATATGTCTTCTTGAGCTGAACTATTTCTACATTAGTGAAAATAATTTCTAGTCGAGCCAAAATACTTTCTACTTAAGTTAAAATATTTCTAATCGAGTTTCAATATTTTTACTCAAGTTGAAATATTTCTACTCGATCTTAAATATTTCTTGGGCTGGCATATTTCTACTTGAGTTGAAATATTTCTAGTCGATGTGAAATAGTTCTACTTGAGTTGAAATATTTCTACTCGATGTGAAATAGTTCTACTTGAGTTGAAATATTTCTACTCAAGTCGAAATATGTCTACTCAAGTCAAGCTAATTATTACTTGAGTTTAAATATTTCTGCTCAAGTTGAGCTAACTGTTACTAGAGCTTAAATATTTCTACTCTAGTTAACATATTTCAACTCAAGTTGAAATAATTCTACTTGAGTTGAAATATTTTAACTTGAAGTTGAAATATTTATGCTAGAGTGAAAATAATTACTACCTGTGTAAAAGTTATTTCTATATGAGTTGAAATATTCTTTCTGGAGTTGAAATAATTTTTACTCAAGTTGAAATATGTCTACTCGCGTTTAAATATTTTACTCAAGTTAATTAGTTTCTATTCAAATTATAATATGTCTGCCCGATTTCTATGTTGGTAAAAATAATTTCTAGTCAAGTTATCATAATTGTTACACAAGTTAAAATATATATACCTGAGTTTAAATATTTTTCTCAATATTTCGAATCGAGCTAAAATAATTTCTATTCAAGTTGAAATGTAGATACTTGAGCTGGAATATTTCTACTTGAGTTGAAATATATCTACTCAAGTTGAAATATTTCTTCTCAAGTTAAAATTATTTTACTCTATTTAAAATGTGTCTACTTGAGTTAAATAATTCTACTCGATTTGAAAAATGTATATTCGAGTGAAATATTTCTACTCTATTTGAAATATTCCTACTTGACTTAAAATAGTTCCACTCAAGTTGAAATATTTCTTCTTAAGCTAAAATAAATTTTACTCTAGTTAAAATAGGTCTACTCCGGTTTAAATACTCAAGATGAAACAGTTATACTTCAGATCACATAATTTCTACTCTAGTTGAAATAGTTATACATGAGTTAAACAATTTCTATTCTAGATGAAATATTTCTACTTGAGTTCAACTAATTTTTAATAAGGTTTAAAGATTTCTACTCGATTTGAAATATGGCTATGAATTAAATTAATTTCTGCCCTATGCTTAAAAGATGTATAGTTCAGTTGAAATAATTTCTCCTCGAGTTGAAACATTTCTACTAGAGTTGAACTATTTCTACTTGAGCTGAAATATTTCTTCTCAAGTCCCAATAATTTAAAACCATGCTAGTTGAAATAATTTCTACTCAAAGCTTAAACTTGAAATATTTCTATTCGAGTTAAATTAATTTCTACTCTAAAATATTTCTACTTGAGTTGAAATAATTTCTACTCACATTAAAATATTTCTACTCATGTTGAACTATTTCTACTCAAGTGAAAATAATTTCTCCTCAAGTTAGAAATATTTCTAGATTAGTTTAAATATTTCTCTCTCATAT
Organism: Chaetoderma sp. LZ-2023a; assembly: GCA_034401795.1. Classification (NCBI taxonomy): domain Eukaryota; kingdom Metazoa; phylum Mollusca; class Caudofoveata; order Chaetodermatida; family Chaetodermatidae; genus Chaetoderma; species Chaetoderma sp. LZ-2023a. Next base: position 48,186 of record JAVVLW010001675.1, read on the forward strand.
GAAAATAAGTTCTACATGAGTTAAAACAAATCCTACTCGGACTAAAATATTTCTACCTAAGTTGAAATATTTCCCATCTAGTTGAAATATTTCTGCTTTAATCAAAATAATTCCTACTCCACTTAAAATCATTTCTGTTCAAGTTGAAATATTTCTACTTAAGTTAATGTAATTTCTACTCGAGTTTGAAAAATCCTACTGGAGTTGACCTCTTTCTACATGAACTACAATAATTTCTACTTGAGTAGTTACTATTTCTATTTGAGTAGAACTTTAAAAAGATTCAATATTTAAAAAAATTAGATGCCATTTATCAGCCAGTATACAAATCACAGTAAAATGTTTAGCATTTTATTATTATGAGGTCTATATAAATGAGATTTTGGAATGCCAATGGATTAATTTGGTAGGAATAAAAACGCTATATTACTAATTGCATTAATATTTATATTGAGAAGTTCTTCACAAATAATTGCATTTAATCTTATTATAAAAGTTTTAATATATAATTATGTGATTTTAATCAGTGGCCAAAGATTTAGCAAATCCACTTTCCATGAGGCAGATTTCAAATATATTAGTATTGGCTAATTGGCTCATAGACATATCATTGTTTGATATTAAAAGTCATTCTACAGTGTGGTTGGTGTCATGGATGGTCATACCACAATGCCTGAGATGTATTTAAATTCCATAACCCTGAGTTCTCCATTATATTTTGCATACCCATGGCTGATGGCACGCAATTAATAATTAAGGAAACAAAGTCAGTTTATAAAGTTTTGTTATCGAGTTCACCTCTGTATGATTTGCTTATCTCATTGCTTACTACTCTGTCTCTGTGCTAAGACCAGCTACTTGCCTTTTCTCGAATACAAAACCCAAGGAAACAATGCATTCGATCATTCTTAGGACGATCTACCTATAAATAATCGCATTGGCATTGTCCCTAGAGCAGCTATTAAAGACATGTTTGTGGATACACTAGTTCAATTATTAGTGATGAAACTGGGTGCAGGTGACAATGCACGCACACCAAAATAAAATCATAATAAATTAAATAGTTAGTAGACATTGATGACTTTATTATTCACTATTACATTGTGAGAAATTGCTTTGAATAGCCTATTTTCAAAACTGTTTGACAGAAGTCATCGCAGTCAATTGGAATCATAACCTCTCCAGACCCAACTCAAACCCAATCAGATAATTCCACATCCCAATTCCTGTGCCCTGCTGTGTCACCCAGTCTCAACTGATTACCAAGACAAGCTACAGCACTCAAGCATTTGAACACCAGGTCTCAACACCTAGGAAAATGGGTGAAATAAGAACATAGCCATTACAAGCTGTCAAAGGACACCCAAAAACTTAAACAGCGCTACAAATATATATTAATATTGGTAGTTTAATGTTGATACGCAACAAATAGTCTAGAAGCTGCTAAATTAAGTTGCTATAAAATGGCTAAAAGTTAAGCAGTGTAAAATGGGCAAAAATGGTCAAACAATTCACATTTCCAGAGTATCCGTCGTTGATCTGATGTCATATGACGTCATACTCAGCTAAACGGCATGCAGGATGGCGTCATAATGATTATGTCATATATATATATGTTCCGTCTTTAACTCTTAATAGTCTGACACATTGTACAAATTGTATGTCTCTACTATTTAATAAACATGCTGTTGAATATTTTTGCCATAAGCAGCAACAGTACCCAGCAACAGCATCCAGGTAAATGAGTTTCAAAATATTCAACAGCTTATCTGTATAGTTTTCTGGAAAGTGATAGTCCAGAGTGCAGAGATCAATCGATCCCAACATGAGCGAGGTGTGCGTGGAGCTTAGATAGAGATTGGCGGGGCATAGCTAAAAATGAAAATGTCCACTGTTGAAATGCCAAACCAGTCAAAATAGATATGCTATTTTAACAGTCAATATGGGAATTTATAGAATTGGCAAGAAAAGACTGAAATAGCTAGAATTATTATTGCATGAAGAAAAATAAAAAATCTATTGAATATATTTGAAAAAAAAAAATAATAATAAATAAATAAAACAACTAATGATAAACATGTCCACAGATTTACAAATGGTCTGGAACTGCCAAATGAGATTGGATTGTCAGAAATAATAAGGAAAGATATTTTAAGATGGTGTAATGTGAAAAAAACATGGTCGAAATCGAAAGATACAGTCAAAGTATCATAACTAAGAAACAGTCATATAAGTTCACAGAGCACAACTCTGTCAGATAATTAAAAAAATAAAAGTTCTCTTGTTGATAAGTTTGATGATTTTTATAGTGATGCCATTTTCTTTTCATGACGAACTTAGCTACGTTGCCATCCGCCCACCTGACCACATGCCCGGTACAATGGTGCCATCACATCATTTTATGGCAAGTTCTCAAAGTAGTAAGAAATGGACAAACCGGATCAAGACCACACACGTTATAAACAAACAGTATAAAAGCAGCAATAAAATGATTTAAAAAATGGTCAACAATGGCAAAGAAATGCCAGGCAGCATCAAAAAGTACAAAAACAGCAGTGCCACTGTGTCAGGCACACCATAAAATGGTCTAAGCAAAAACAGCGAAAGTACTATAAAATGGCCATCACCACTAAAATGGTAAAAATTGCGCCAAAATGTGCGAAATGGCTAAGATAAAAATAATTTTTGTTTCAAATTTGACATTATGATCTAAAACATGAGGTTTTGAATACAGAACATTTTGAGCCAAATACGAAATTGTGCGCTAAAAGATTAAATTGGCCAGTAGGAACACTGCTGTAGGTCTCTGGTAGGCATGGATAAGGATATATGAAGCAGAATCATTGATAATTTTTACATGTTAGAATTCTGATATCACAAAGTTGACTTGTACAAAATAGTACTTCAGACACCATATAAAATATGTTAATCAGTCATAAATTGACTTCGACAGAGTAGCAATTACTTGCCTATATGATGCAAAGTAATGGAACATGGGAGTCAGTCTACAGCTGGGTCTACTATGTATTGACTTGTAGCTACACAATAAAGGCCTCCCAATTGAAGACATTCGTGCAAACGATATGAGTAAACTGAAAATATACCCATTCAAAATGTGATGAAAAATTACACCCATTACACTAAGTATTTGTTCAGAATTGCGTGATCTCGCGAAAAATGAAAACAAACTAAACTATATATGCATTGGACTTGTGTGCCATTGACTTTCAGAAAAGGTGTTGAATTACATTTGGGAAAGGACATTCCTTTGTAAACGAATCAGATTCTCTGTACCAGGCAGGGTCGGCTGTAAATCTAGGGTGGGTCTATATATATATATATATATATATATATATATATATATATATATATATATATATATATATATATATATATATATATATATATGTATATATATATACCCTTCACACTGATTTGTCAGGGAGCGGTGTCCTGTACTATCCCTCCTCAGAGCTTCAGAATAATACTAAGAGATACTGATTTGCTCAAAATGTAGGCTTACTCTTTTGCATTTTCAAACTGCATGATATTGCCTCTCATAACGTCTAAATTCACCAAATTTTTAAAGAAGACGCTTGGAGACTATGTCACAAGGTCTGTGTAAATATTCATCCAAGACCCACCAAAGAAAAATATCTACACGTTTTGCAGCAAAGTTACGCCACTGGTACGAACTTGTGGTTATTTGTGCTTGTCATAAACGCAAACCGGGTCTTAGCATAGAATTTCTTGCCATGCTGTCCTCCTTAAGATCATGTAAAAGAAGGTTTTTCCCACAGAATATATTCGAATGTATAGTGTACATCTATAATGTATGTTTCGGTGTATGCCTAAGTTGGTCGAACACATCTGTTATCTTCTTTCTGCTATTAACTATCAGTTTGATCTGTCTAAGACTGTTTTGCATTATTGATAATCTGCTATTCTTGAAACGGAAGCAAGCACTGCTCTACGCTTGAGACAATGGAGCCGATCTGATAATGGTGTTCCATTTATTTAGTAGTGAGATCAAACAACCGCCATTTATGAACATTCCACACAAAGGCATACATACATTATTTTGTGGACATCAAACACTGTTCTATTTACAAGATGCACAGAAGATTTACCATATTAGCATTCTCTCCCTGATAGTGCAGTCTACTAGGCTGACACTGGACCAATGGCAGGCAAACTTGGCCCGGTATTCGCCCAATACCAGCCCAGTAACCTGCATAATCAGGGGTACCATAAGTCGAAGGTATATATAAACGGTACGACTTGGTTCTTTAAATGCTTTTCCTGTGATATAAAGTACCGTGGTGTTGCATTTCAACGTGTGTTTGAAAAAATATACTGTATAAGTAAAATATATTTACTTTTCAATATGGGCATTCCCATTCTGTGATGACGCGTTGTTGCACCATGAAGCAGAATCCTGAATCCCACGTGTCGAATATTGGAATTTTATTTGTAGGCAATGTGATAGTATTGCGAAAGTACTATCTTAATAGGAAAAACCTATCAGTTGCAGACTTTAAAGAATTGTTAGAATAATATTTTTTCTTTGGGCTGATCAACCTCCATCCGTGTAACAGGATTTAAATTATTTCTTCGTCTCTTTTAGATATTGAGCATCGCGAGACCGCATGTATTGCTGGACAACCAGCAGTATAAACTAACGTCCATAAGGAAAATATTGTAAGCAGGTTACGCTAAGATTCTAGTATTTGATTTCGATAATATATGTGCAACTGGGATTTAGCTGAATTAATGTCATTATTAAGTTAGAATATAGATTTACTAAAATAAAAATGATTTACACAAATCAAAGTCACATAAAAATAAACTCAACTGAATACTATTCCGCACTAGATGTACAGCTGCTGTTGCTATGGCGATCTTATCAAACTGTCCCGAAGTGGGCAATCAGAAATATTCCTCTTGTTGCATATGCCATAGGAGTTATAGCTAATACACTGCTCCTGGTGTATTTCTTCAAGTCTGGCAAATATCGCACACCAGTTTTTACAGTTTTCACCAGTCTGGCTATCTGTGATTGGATGACGTGTTTCACAATAGGCATTGGACTGGCAGGCTTCATACCTGAAAACATAATCCTGAAAGGCGGTGTGGAAATAAGTAAAATGTCTATTTATTTAACAATGGTAAGTTATCATTCAAGTCTGTGTCATCTGATATTTCTTTCAGGCTTACGTTACTTCCAACTTTGCCACCCGCTTCTCGCCCAAGCCAAGGTAACATTTTCTATCATATCCACATACTGTGTTTCAATGTGGTTATTTTGTGTCCTAATCTCAATACCATATGCCATTTATTATACAATACATAACATCACATACAATGGCAATATAATAGGGATGTTATATTTTTATGGCAACAACGACATAAAAGAAACAATCAATTCTGTATTTTGTCAAGCTATCCCATTCGTTACTATTAGTGCATTGCATGTGCTAAAATTCTATAAAATATCAAGAAGCCTAAAGCTGACGCAACAAGAACGTCGCAGTGGAAGTTCTAGAACAGTAACAGTAATCATCACACTTTTTGTACTTTCAATTATCCCAAGAATGGTGCATAGCTTTTACCATACAGTTCTTGGCTACCCATACCTACCTCTACATACGGCATTCTTTTTCTATTCTGTGTTTGTCTCATATCTCAACAGTATCGTTAATCCATTTGTGTATATTTTGTCATCTGGAGAAATTCGACAAAGCATAATGAATACATTTTGTGCTTAGTATATCCAGGGGTAAATTGCATGGAAGTTTTCCGAACGATACTATTTCATCTGGTAAAACAATCAAATAGACACGATCTGCCAACGAAAACATGTCATTTGTGGTGGATTTATATGCACAAAGTGATGGGACCCACAATAGAGACCTATTTCTAGCTATGCCAACTCCATGTCGAGCTCCGTCAACTGTGTACGCACGTTTCAAGCGATTTTAACAATTTGAAACCTGAATTCCCAGAATCACAATGTCATGATACATACACCGGTAAGCTGTTGGATATTTTGAATCTAATTTGACTGAGAACTCTCAAATTAACTTTAAAAATATTTAACATAATTTTTATTAAATTATAAATTCACCAAAACTATACAATGGAGGAATCAAATTTTAGCCATGGGCAGCAACAGCGCCCAGTCAAATTACTTTCAAAATATTCAAAAGCATGTTTATTAAATAGCAAAGACAGAATTCGTACAACAACGTTTAGTCCGTCATCAATTACGTGTTCATGACGAACTTAGCTACGTCATTCATGATGTAAATGATTATGACGTCATCCACACGGCACATAGTTGATTATGACGTCATATGAGTGACTGAGAAACTGGAATCCTCCATTCAAACAGTTAGATACTACTGTCGAACCTGTGGCCTTTTAGTTAGTGCCTACTCTCACTGTAGATCGCGACGTCAGATCCTTGAGTGACAGAGCGTATCCCTCCATTGCTTGATCTCAGTAACATGACCCATTATCCTAGGATTAGTAGCCAATGGCCTGCTTTAATCTTTGTGTCTGAATTTCAAAGTTGAAAATCAGTAGCGCGTGTGTAGACAGCTGAATGTAGATATGCCCGGAATTTGGGGTTAGGCCTCCGTATAATAAGATGTAACTCTGTGTATATATTGGTGGTGTGGATGAAGGCGCGGTTAACGGAATCTCGAAGAAACGAAGACGATGCAAGTCACTTTCAAAGCGCCAATTCGTTCAATATTACAGAATTGCTGGGAAAGTTCTTACGTTAATTAAGGGAGGTAACCTGTTGTGAAAGAAACACGTCCATTATCGTCATTTGCGGAACATTTTTACCTTGCTGGGGTAGATTGTGAAAAGCTTGTGCGATTTTTGCATAATATGATTAATAATCAGTCAAGTTTTTCTACGCCCGAAAATGTTGGAAGATGCGTAGGCACAGAACAATCTGCAGTCAGTAATCACCTCTGAGACAACACAGTTGATAATTCGACAAAGTTAGTTTGATTTTAATGGACAAAACTAAGAGGTTTGATTCCACATTAGTTTGGACTTTGCACTGTCACTGAAGATGCAATATGAGTCACTATATGTCTTTCTTTATGCATCGTCTTCTCCAGGAAGGATACTCTTTAGAAAGCTTTTCGGACATTATACCAAAATGTGTAAACATTGTATGTATCACCTCTGCGGTGACCTCAAGACAGAGATATGGCTATCAGATAGCCCTAGAAAGAGAGTCGTAACAATAGCGATAACTGCTGTACTCGTGAACAATATAATATGTTTAATTACCACATATAAGTAAGACAGTTTAAGTGCCCCACATGGTTCGAGGAAATAAAATCAGTGGATACACTATCCAAAATATTTGTGCATTTGGAAGTGACAAGCCGTATGTACCATATAAGCGAATTTGACAGAACGCTGCTCAGCATTTTTCACACTGACGCTTCTAATTCGTAAAAGCGGTGAATCCACAGAAGAATTTAGGCTCTGCCAAATTGAACACTAGACTTCGACCAAGGCAGTGGATTAAAACTGGCAAGCTATCCTTCAAGTCATGAGACGCTTAGCTGTGAAACCAACAAGCGTCCACGCATGTGCACAAAATTAGACACTATAATATTGTAATACAGGTTTTTGAACATGATTTGCAGACATTTGTCTGAGACAAAATACCACTAGTGAAGCACCATATTGCTTAATATTGCTTACTCTAAATGTTAATTCAGTATTAAAAGATTTTAAAAATAATTTTAAGTGTTAGCTATCAGGACTCTAAATGTTAATCGGTCTTAATCTAGAATAGTAATTGAATAGTCACCGGGGTTGGCTAAATTAAGAACACGCAGAAGGAAGAGCACTCGGTAATAGCCAGTTTCGGCAATAGCATCAGGTAACAGTCTGCATATGCACGGTTCACTTACCTTAAAGCAAAATAGACTTTCCACTGCATCCACCCATTATATGACGTCATAATCAACTACGTGACGCGTACAATGACATCATAATGAATGACGTAATTATGACGTCATGAAGGTCATAGATAAGTACGTCGCGAACGCTTATTTGAAGACGGACTATGCGTTGGTGTACGAATTGTATGTCTTTAATATTTAATAAATCGTCTGTTGAATATTTTGAAACAAATTTGACTGGGCGCTGCTACTGCCTGCTTATACACCCAGTCAAATTTGTTTCAAAATATTTAACAGCTGTACAGTTTTCTGGAAATTGATAGTCAGGAAGTTCAAAGATCGATCGATCCCAACACGAGCGAGGTGTGGGTGGAATTTAGCTAGAGATGGTCGGGGCATGGCTAAAAATTGATAGGTCCATTGGTTAGTATTTCCGACAACAATCTCCGGTAAAGCTGACAAAGAGTAAATCCGGGACATCCGGACGTTTCACTGAGCAAACCTCTATAGCAGGAACTGGGAGTCAGGACTGAACACCTGCAAATGAATGAACAATCCTATAGGAGAGGGACTGATCAATCTGCGCTGGTCCATCATAATTTGGTAAACACTATAGCCTGTGTATTCCTTCACCCCGAGATGAACGTTGACTCCTCTGCCCAGTATTATTGGTAGTGACAGCAGCTGCCACAATCCTTGAAGAATTATCAACAGAGTCTGTGAGCAACTCACTGGGCCCTCTGCCACTAAACTATTATCTTCGGACGAGAAGTTTATCGAGTTGAACCATAGCGGAGATTCCTAAATCTGTGTAACGTAGGCATTATCTGAACAATACAGTCTTAACTGTCTATATAGAATCCGTAATCTTTGTATGGAAAATTAATCTTTATTTTAACCCATTACACCTGAAAGACCCGATCAAACAACTCATAGAATTCAGTAAGTATTCTATGGCAGCATCAGGTTCCTCTCCAATTAATTTAAAATATTCAACAGCTTACCTGTATAGTTACATTGAAATTGCGATTCTGGAAATACAGTGTTAATGAGGTAATCAATAATTATAAGTGTTAGCTATTATAGTATTGCTTACTCTAATTGTTAATCAATCTTAATCGTCCAAGTTTCAACTATTTAAATGTTGTTGCATACTTTCCACACTGAACATGGCTGTGATTCGTAGAAAGTTAATCAATCGGGCGAACGAGCGAGTGGGCGATCGATCCAGCGAGCGAGCGAGCGATCGGTCATTCCAGGAAATGTCATCATATGTATGACCATTGCTACCAAAAACAGTTCTGACCAAGTTTTCACAACATTGGTACATATATTGTTTTATAGATACCTCACATAATTAATCTGTATTGGTATCTATGTTCAGTGGGATATATAACAATTAGAATCTCAAATAGTGCATGATGAAGTCAAGACTGAGGTCTACTTAAAAGTAGAAAGAGTTTGAAGAATATATATGTATGTAATATGTATGATAAATATTAATCTTCGTATATGCGTGTGCTGTGCGTATGTGCTTACGTGCGCGCTGCGTGCGTGCGTTCGTACGTATGTGCGTGCGTGTGCGTGTGTGTAGGTGTGTATGTGTGTGTATGTGTGCGTGCGTGAGTGCGTGCGAGCGAGCGTGCGTGCCTGCCTGCCTGCCTGCCTGCGTGCGTGCGAGGGTGCGTGCGTACGTGCGTGCCTGCATGCGTGTATGCAACATATAATGTACAACAATATAATTCATCCATTGCCCTATTCTATGCGAAAACTGTTATACTAATGAATGTAGGCAATTATAACACTGTAACAGAGGACATGGTTTCGAGTTGTATTATATAATTTTATGTATAATTTTCTTTACGTTCAAGTTATTTCACTCATTATTACTTTCTATTACGGGGAGTCATGTTATGATACATGATCACATGTTCAGGAGAGAAACGTAGATCTTAAAGAAACGCATATGCGAACAATAAAACATACTTTATGAATTAAAATTGATATTTAATTGGTGATTTGTGGCACGCATGGATGTATGTATCCATGAAGAAACACTATTGTGAAATGAATTGTACTGCACTATGCTTATTCAATGGACCTTTCCAGAGTAATGACGTCATATGACGTCTTAATCAGCTAAGTGGCGTGTAGGCTGACGTCATAATCATTACGTCATAAATGATTCTATATGGCCCGTCTTTAACTCTTAATAGTCCGACACGTTGTACTAATTGTATGTCTCTACTATTTAATAAAGACACCATTGAATATCTTGAAACTAATTTGACTGGGCTCTGTTGCTGCCATAGGCAGCAACAGCACCCAGTCAAATTAGTTTCAAAATATTCAATAGCATACATGTATACTTTTCTGGAAATTGATAGTCAGGGAGTTCAGATATCGTTCTAGCCCAACACCAGCGAAGTGCGGGTGGAACTTAGCTAGAGACGGGCGGATCATGGTGAATAGCTGACCATAGTGAGTCCCAAGTTATGGATGTCTTCATTTATCACGAGATGGGCGGTGAGGTTTATCAAAGTGCACCACCATTATTACAGAAGGCCCTATAAAATGTGATGTGAATGGTAGTAAACCTCTGTATGGAAAAGCTGAACATATAAGAAAAGGCACGGCCTTCTATGTATATAAGTGTGTTTGCAAAAAGATCAATGCCAATGGTAAACGAATGCAATGTCTTGGATTATGTGTTACGGTCACTTTAAACTCAAAGGGTGTGACTCTAATGGACTACCATTTTGGAATTTATGCAAAACAGGTATGAAATATATAACTTTGAATCTTGAATCGTGAAACATGTCTCAATCGGCAGCAAACAGCCTGGATGTACAGATGATTGTTTTCACAAATGTGT
>JAVVLW010001676.1:0-115000 GCA_034401795.1 Chaetoderma sp. LZ-2023a
TAATGCACACTCACCAGTCATTATTTGACAAAGATCATAATACCATTGGTGCCCAATTATATTCAAATTTGTAGCAGCACATTTTTACTCGGCTAGATTTTCCTGCTGAGAGCAGCAAAGCGTTGTCGCTCGGCATCAGCCGTTCCAATATTCTGAATGGCACGCGTCTAGCTGCGTGCTATGATAATACACGCGGATCTGTATTTTTGACCCGGGTAGGTGGCGGGTGGCTCGTTAAAAGTAACGATTTGTAACGAGACGCAGTTAAGTGTATGAAATATCCCAACAGACACATGACGTACATGACGTACATGACGTGATTTCACCGTGGATTCAACGTTGAAACAACACCATGTGCCTGCTGGGTATATGCTTTAGCCAGTCATTCCAGTTGAAAGGTAGTTTTTTTAATAAGCTTACCTATCCTCGAAAATAGTTCCTTCATCTGTATGTAAACCATTTTAACCCGTCAACATAAAATAATTATGACGTTTTTCAGTAAAAATATACATATGCCATTCAAGTGCTTTTTCAGTATATAATCCTGATACTATTATTATGAAGGCAGTCATTTCATATGCGAATTTACAAAAACACATATATCATTAACTGAATCACAGAAATAGAGCTTTACATAGTGTAATGTTATCTTTGTCTTAATGCTCATATCTGAAGAAAACTGTTTGTACCAATATAATATTATTATCCCTTATAAATAAATAAGTATATATATACTGAGCCAAAAAGGTTTAGCAACAGTGAAGTTTGGTTTGTTGTATTAAAACTATGCGTCCATTTATAACCAAATTTGCAGGCATGTTTCGTCAATCTAATGTCTCGCGGATCATGAAGAAATGCACATTAGGCAGGAAGACACACAGCAATGTCTTCCAATCCAATTATGTTCAAAATATTCAACAGTACATTTTATATCTGTTTTGGAAACATTTAAAGTTATTTCTTGGCTGTTGTGTAATAATATGCTCTTGTCATCAATATGTATTTAAATATTATATACCCGCTAGTTTATATTTTGTGTGTGTATATATAAAGAAAACTGTTTGTACCAATATAATATATATATACCTTATAAATAAATTTATTTATTTATTTATAAGGTATATATATATTATATTGGTACAAACAGTTTTCTTTATATATACACACACAAAATATAAACTAGCGGGTATATAATATTTAAATACATATTGATGACAAGAGCATATTATTACACAACAGCCAAGAAATAACTTTAAATGTTTCCAAAACAGATATAAAATGTACTGTTGAATATTTTGAACATAATTGGATTGGAAGACATTGCCTAATTGGTACAAACAGTTTTCTTCAAGACAAAGATAACATTACACTATGTAAAGCTCTATTTCTGTGATTCAGTTAATGACAGTCGTGCTCTATTGTGAGCAAGCATCTGATGAATGCAACCGAAACCGCCATTGAGTAGAGAGAAAACGCAAGATCAAAGTAAAACAACGAGTGAGAATTGCATTTCTTTTCAGCTCATAACAATGCAAAACACGTGTAGCAGAGACAAACAGAAAACGGCGCACAATCCACACAGGTCTATTTCAGGGATGCAGCAAATATTGTCTGTCATGATCAATTATGAGCCATCATTTGATCAAGCCAGCTTTGAAGATCAAACAGTGACAACACATACTCTGAGTACATAAACTAAGATTAGACAATGTAAACAGAAAGAACCTATGCACTGAATATATAAACTAAGATTAGACAATGTAAACAGAGACAACACATACGCTGAGTACATAAACTAGTAGTAGACAACGTATTTCACAACATATAATATTTGTGAAATGAAATGAAATGAAATGAAATTTATTGCTACTGAATGAAATTACACGTTTTGACCATATAGAGATCTACAATGTAACATATAAGGTTGGCATAATATAACAGTTTAACTAGAATTTACAGAAATAAAAGCATAATTCGAACGAACATAAAATTACATAATATATACAGCCAGTGACTAGCCACATAGTTCTGGAAGCAAGAGGATGGCGCTTCTCCTTTTTGTTAGCATTCGGTGATTTAGTTACACATTGCCTCAGAGAACAACATTCTCGTTTAAAATGCGGATGCTAGAGAGAAAATTAATGAATCAATTGGAAGAGGAGTTTATGAATATCACTGAACACGATTCCAATATGTCTAATGTGAGTGAAATTAACCTATATGACTTCTACCTGAGAGGATATGAAAGATTTCCCAGGTGGGTGTTCAAAGAATTTCTCCAAGTTATGTTTACTTTTGGAACAGTTAATAATGTGGTGCTTATATATTATTTAATAGGAGCTAAAAAGTACAAGTCCCCACTGTTTATGCTCATAACAAGCCTTTCATTCAGTGACCTCGTTGCCTGCTTGGGCGGTACTGGCTGGGCCACGTTCGTCTTTCCAACAATGCCTTATCCACAGTATGGATTTTTATGCAATCTGTTTACCTTTGTGAGTTTTGAAGGTGCAGTACTGAGTAACTTCCACTTGGTGTTTTTCGCTGTATTTCGGTTCTATCAGCTGAGCTATCCTCTGAAAGCCATGGCGACGATCACAGCCAGGTTCGTGTTAAAAGGTTGTTTGATTATCTGGATCCTTGTTACCATTTACATGTTTCCATTTGCTGTTATCTATCATCCGATTGAAGTACCGTATCGCGAGGAAACGGTCTATATTTGTGAATTTCTAGGAAACATACATGCAAAGGATACTGTATTTCTGTTTTTTAACAGCATCGTGTGTAGTACTCTAATAATAGGCTTTCACGTGGCCAAACACCTTAAAGTAAATATAAACAAGAAACTGAAATCTTCTCAGGAAGGTCGGAGTACAGATGCTCGAATGTTGGGTGTTGTTATCATACTGTTTTTCATATGCTGGATGCCGGCGAATATATATGGCTCATTCGCCAAAGTGTTTTCTCTTCAATACAATAGCATCCATGCGGCCTTGCATATTCTTCTTGTGTACATTGCGTGGCTAAATTCTGTTTTAAATCCACTTGTTTATGTTCTATTTGCGAAGAGCGTTCGTCAAGATCTATATACATACTTTTCTGCAATGTGCAAAATTTACTAATTAAGATGAAGTGTCATAATTTGTAGCAGAACACAGGATGCACTATGTGGAACTGGCGGTATCCCGCAATCCTTGAATTCGCGTTTTGGGGCTGCCGGGCTAGCTGATTCCCGCCGTTTCTACAGTCAGGCCGGCAGTCGTACCTTGGAACCTGAAATGCGAGCACCTGCCGCCGGTTCCATGTGCGATTCGTGACCTCTGTTGGGTGAGTAACCTATTATAATGTACTAGTAGTATTACTACAAATGGTGTCAGGAGTGGGATAATAAGTCATCATCATCGCCATGATCTTCAGAGCTTATAGCACGTCTCATTCACAATATCCAGAGAGGTAAATCATGATCTCTGCACAGCTTTAATCTATCATGGTCAACAACTAGTTGCCGGCGTTGGTTTTTGATACCAAACAGTGCTTCTGACAACTGTTTATAAATAATAAATGGACCAGTCCATAGAGGTTGTAGTTTACTGGACTGACCTATCTTAGTTGCAGAATTAGCAAGATAAACTACATCACCAACATGATAGGCACGCTCATGCAAACGTAGGTCATACTCTTTTTTCTGGCGCTTCGGAGCCATTTTAAGGTTATCCCGTGCTACCTCATGAGTTACGTTCAACATTTGCTGTAACTGTGGGACGAAGTCACTAGCATCTGAAGGGGCATCATCTGTAGTCGCAGACACAGGGCATTTGCACATTATGTCAATTGGCTGTAGCACTTCTCGACCAAGCATCATTAACCTGTTTGTCGGCTTACAGTAGATCGTATAGCTCCAGCGATGAAAGGAATACACTTGTCCCAATCTTTTTGTCTGTCATGCTCTTGCAGGTAACACCGTATACACTGCAAGATGGTACGGTTTATATTCGTTCAATCTGTCCATTCGAACATGGTCTATAAGCTGTGGAGCATGTTTTTTAAATCTCCAGTAGATGGTATAGTTCCTTAAATAGGATGCTCTAAAAATTACGACCCTGGTCGGTGTGTAACAAATATGAACAGCCAAATGTGGTGACGAAACGCTCCACACGTTTGGGCTACCAGTTCTGCCCCTTGTTCAGGTAGCGCATAGCACTCAACCCATTTAGTGAACTGATCTATGATCATCAATACATATCTATTTCCCAGTGCAGATGTGATAAAGGGGCCCACAATGTCCATATGTACCCGTTCCAAGGGAAATCCAGCATGGAACTCGCCCACAGCGGCTCTAGGATGGATGGAAGCTTTTTTGCTATAGCTACAAATCCGACAGGATTTCACATATGCCACCACATCACGAGAGTATCCGTGCCAGATATATTTAGCCTTCACTCTCTCTCTCTAATGTTTTCTGTTCACCCATGTGACTGGCAAGCTTGGAATCATGACAATTCTCCAAAACCAGGTTCTGGAGGGACTTTGGAACTACCAGTAGATTCCGTATGGTATTTGCTTCTACCCAACGATAGTGCAAAATGCTAGTGACAAAAATCAATTGATCACGATGAGCCCACCAAAACTTTACAGCTGGACTAGCTAAATATAGGTCCGCATCAGAAGCTGTGTGCAGCTGCTCAATCCATGATACAACTGTCCTCAGATCAGGATCCTCCAACTGACGTACACTTAGATCTTCCAAAGAGAATGCGTCTAACCAGTTTGAACTTCCAATAACCTGGTCTGTTTGGGAGACACCATTCAGCAGTCCATCTGGATCGTCGCTGTCTGTGTCACTGTCTGATAGGTCATTATTACTCAGTTGAAGGGCCCTTATGGTGTGAAAAGCCAAAAGGAATTACATCATCAACATCTTGTTCAGATTGAGACCATTGCTGCTGAAGCTTGGTACAATATTTACACCCACCACATGGTGATGAACTAAGAGATTGGCCAGCTTTATAACAGTGGCAAGCTGAAGAATCACTTAGAACTCGTGATAGACCATCAGCATTAGAGTGCTGTTTATCGGGCCTGTACTGCATCATCATATTATATTGGGACAGTTCTACTGAGCAGCCACGTGAGACTGTGATGGTCAGTCCGCACAATAAATGACAATCCTAGCAAGTACATACGGGACTGCCTAGTAAATGCTACCAGGGCTAGCAACTATTTGCATGTAACACAATATTTATGCTGAGCCAGTGTCAACGTTCGGCTTGCAAAACTAATAAGCACCTCTTTCCCATTCTGAATTTGGGATAACTCTGCACCAATAGCAGCCTCTGAAGCATCAGTATCCAGCATGAAGGTACCATCCGGTGTCGGATAACCTAACACTGCAGGGTTGGCCATAGCACCATGACGTGTTTCGAAAGATACATGATGCTCTAGAGTCCAGTCATACTCTACTTTGGAACTGGTAAGTGCAGAGAGAGGAGCAGAAATACCAGCAAAACCCTGTATGTGTTCTCGGTGGTAATTCATTAACCCTAGCAAAGATTCCAGCTCTTTCCTGGTCTTAGGAACAGGCCAATTAGCGACGCTTTCCATATTGTTTGGCTTAACAGCTATTCTCTTATCACTCACCAACTTACCTAAGAAACAGAGTTCTGTACAGAACAAATTACACTTAGGTTTTAATTTAAGGTTGTGCGACAGGAATCGGGAAAAGACAGCTTTCAAGTTGGTCATATGACTGTTAAAGTCAGTCCCTGTCACTACCACGTCATCTAAATACGTAAGACACTCGCACCAGTTAAGACCTTGCAACACCAGCTGAACAACCCTCTGAAAGGTAGCCGGGCTGTGGCACGTACCAAATGGCATCCGGACAAATTCAAAGAGCCCATATCTTGTGATAAATGCAAGCTTGTGGCTGTCCTCTGGGTCAACCTCGTCCTGCCAATACCCGGTTGCCATATCAAGTGTGCTGATGAATTTAGCACCACCAAGTGCATCCAGACATGTCTCAATGTTTGGTAGGTGGTAAATGTCTTTGCGAGTTAGACTGTTCAGAGCTCGAAAATCGATGCAGTACTGCATGGTACCGTCTTTCTTCCGAACTAATACTGGAGCTGACGACCACTCAGATTTTGACGGAACTATGATACCTTTCTGTAACGTTTCCACAAGGTGTTTCTCTTCCTCATTCTCAAAACCAAGAGGAGGTCATCCAAGTTTAGAACGAACAGGCTGTGCATTACCTGTGTCAACCTTATATCTTATCCCCTTGAACAAACCTAAATCAAGCTCATCTTTTGCAAATGCGTCCTGATACTCGATTAACATGGATTTAACTTGCAAAGACTGCGTCTCCGATAAACCTGATGTCAACCTGTCATACAGATCCTGTAAGAACACAGGGATGCCCACCTCAGTGGCTGTAGCAGTCTGTAAGCCGTCCTGGTTTATAGGGTTACCAGCAAGTTGAAATTCTGTTCCAGGGTCTAAAACCTCCTCAATTTTTGTGACAATACCAAGGTTGTGGTCTTGTTCCAGAGTAACATATTGGGCCGACAGGTTCCTTAACAAACTAGAAATCTGCGAATCTTTGGTAGTGGTCACTGTATGAGGCGTTACCAGACCCTCCAGTTTAGATGAGGGCTGCAGCACAACATCATTCTGTACCTCCCAATCCAAAACGCCTGTGGCCTTCATGGCCTTAAAAGGACCAACAACTACTTTCTGCTTCAATGTTACTCGAGCTACTTGGGCTTCCTTCCCATGAGCTCTCAACATTGATGCTTGAACCGGTTTTCCATTAATTGTTAAACACAGTCTAGTCAGATCAATGGTGGCCGTGTGTGCCTGTACACTTCTGCACCAATGACACAATGTACTCCTAAAATGCTTGTGGATAAATTAACACGACTTGGCTTTACTTTGTCAGAGAAAGAAGTCTTCCCACAAATACCAGCGGTGTGTCATGTAATGAAAGAGCGTAAACTAATACCACACCTTTTAGTTCATCCAGCATCGTTGCCAGACTACGCTGAAGTGGAGCAGTCAGATCCTAACTGTGTTGTTGTCGGAGACGCCGCCGAAGCGTTCACTTATGAGAATGTCAATGATGCTTTCCCGCTGCTTATTGGCCTTAGGAATCCTGTGCCTTTTGCTCTCGGAAACGGGAGGTTTTACAGTCATGGTGGTAGGTTGAACCTAGATGTAGGAGCATATATGAAAGCTCTAGAATATGCATACGATATACAGGCTGAAATTGCTGGAAAGCCCTCAAACGTTTTCTTCCAGTCAGCTCTAGCAGATATGGGTGTATCACCAGAAAATGCACTGATAGTCGGTGATGACATTGTGAGTGATGTTGGTGGTGCTCAGAACTGTGGCCTTCTCGGGACACTAGTCAGAACAGGAAAATAATGACGGCAAGATGAAACTCATGCCACAGTGAAACCAGATCTGATTGTCGATGACCTGTCACAGGCTGTTGATATGTTATTACGAGCTCGTAGATAGCCAGCCTGAGAGAAGCAATATCACCATCAGGATTTAACTCATGTGTAGTAATGATAACACAGCTATATCGAGGTGTCCGCATTACGAAATCTGATCAATCCAAAAGCGGTGGTGAAGTTGCAATTCCCAATATAACGAGACTAGATTTAGCGAGACAATCAGTCCAAGTTCTCCATCATGGGGGATTAACTTAAACTGCAATCAACATGTTGACCTTATCTCCACATGGACTGGTATTTTCAACCATATAGCTACTGTATCAGCCCTATTCTATGACATCATCTACACTGATCTAGTAACATCTCCGACTGAGATTTATTCTCAGGAATGTCTGACTCAATTACAGCAACATTTGTGGAAGTGTAATTGTTGACCATGCTGGGGTTAGAGTACAGCTCAGAAATAAGTTCACATGTTTCTAAACAAATTAAAAACTACTATTGTGAACATAATTTGATTGCAAAACATTGCTGCCTAAGGCATAATATTTCTGTTTTTGTTTTGTTAACTTATTTATTAGCTGTACTGTAATTAATCTTTTTTTTCACACACATCTTTGTTCACAACTTAGTGGTCAGCTTTAACAGGCAGCATGATTAGATATCTCCTCAATAGGAATTCTATTTTGCTAACCAGATCTATAGGAATTCCTATTTTTAGCTCACCAGGCCTGGCCAAGAGGTAAGCCAAGTTTGTTCAAGAGGATTTGATTGACCAAATGGTTCGGCGACCATTCGAGATGACCAACTCCAAACTCACACCATTCAGAGTCGAACAGTGCAGTCTTCCCAACAGGTTCCTAGATTATGAACTGTATTAGAATGCTCTTTAAGCATTCGTGAATTAGACTATGTAAGTCTTGATGGACCCTACCTGTCAACTTGCATATATGTTCCTCTGGTTTCGTTTTATTTCGGATGTGGTCATGGTATTGTTGCGGACTGCAGTTAGATTTTGGTCGTAGTACAGACATGTAATAGTAGTGTGATAATGTACAATGGTAACAGTAATTCAACATTAAAAGAATTACTGTGATCAAGATGATATAAGATTATGACTTCAAATTTTAACATTCTGCATGACACTGAAGACATTCAACTTGTCCGGAAAACATTTATAATCATTGGCTTATCTTCCATTTCCATCTCAGCTTTAGTTTCAGCAACAGCAAAATTGTGATGTTCTATTCTTTGTAAAATTTTTGGAAGCTCTAAATTTGTTGGACACGTAAGCACATAGTGGCTTTTTTGCCCAGCAATTATACTCCTTGAGATGCCAAAAACCAACAGGGGTCAATCGCTTTATGACTCACAGAACGCGTTATTATAATTACGCGTTTTTTCAAATGACATGTGAATGATTGCGCATAATAATGCGTGGTTATATTTATGCATTTCTTGAGCAGCGCGTGGATAATTATGGGTTGCAAGATGCGTTGTCAAATGATGCATAAATTGTTACGCATTAATCATACGCATTGCATTATTGTCCGTCATGATGCTTGGTCATAATAATGTTTTCTGTGTGTGTATATGGCAAATCCATATACACACTTTGTATAATAAGTATATGCATCCTATGTTGTGATACAAACTCATCTATGTACAGTGAAATTCAGTTTAGGTTAGCTACACTATGTCAGTTCTACATTTGTCAGCTCAGATATGTTATAGGGTAGCTCAAATATATTATATATAGTTTTATTAGGTCAGCACAGATATTTTATAGGATAGCCCAGATATATTAATTCTACATTATGTCAGTTCAGATATTTTATATTAGGGCAACGTTATATATATATATATAGATATCATATCTATATATTTTCTCTACTAAATGTGTAACAATTACATGTTAATTCGATGCAATGATGCATTATTACTCTATAATCCATGACTCATGTGAGCACCGGCCGCTGTAGGCTGGTACCCGACTCCTCATTCCCTCGCTGGCGATTCTCTGGCTCAGAACTATTGTGATTATGAGCAATTGGAGTCGGGTACCAGCTTACTGCCGCTGGTTCCCTGTGCGATTCGTGACCCCTGTTGGGTGAGTAACCTATTATAATGTACTAGTAATATTACTACAACTATATCATCACGTTGAACGTTGTGACGTCACATAACATCAACTATATCATCACGTTGAACCTTATGACGTCACACAACATTAACCACATCATCACGTTGAACATTATGACATCGCAGAACATGAACTACATTAGCAAGTTCAACATTGTGACGTCATACAGCATGAACTGCATCATCACGTTGAACGGTGTAATGGCACAGGACATGAATTTGAATTCACTAATCAGATAAATCTCACTGATCCAATAAGTAGAAAGATGCGTAACAAACGCATAGAAATGAAACAGCTGTTGTTGATTCCTATAAAATACCATATATTCATTATTGTCTCACTTATTCGTACTGCTTATTTCTGAAATTAATATTCATCAATGTCTTGTAATTGCAAGCAATAATTCCGCATTTAAATAAAATATCAGATATGCACTTCATGAACGACATGATAATAACTGTAAAACAACATGTGTAGCCGGGTAACTCATCATTCAGCTATCACAACATCTGTGGCATTATATTATGGCATGGGTGCGAGTTGTAGAGACACGAATATCAACATTCTTACCTCTCTCCCTCTCTCCCCTCACCCCCTCACTCAAAGGGAAATATCATTCAGATATCACAATAGCTGTGGCATTATATTAGGGCATGGGTGCGAGTTGTAGACACACGAATATCAACATTCTTACCTCTCTCCCTCTCTCCCCTCACCCCCTCACTCAAAGGGAAATAGTAGTAGTAGTAGTAGTAGTAGTAGTAGTAGTAGTAGTAGTAGTAGTAGTAGTAGTAGTAGTAGTAGTAGTAGTAGTAGTAGTAGTAGTAGTAGTAGTAGTACTAGTAGTAGTAGTAGTAGTAGTACTAGTAACAGTAGCAGCAGCAGCAGCAGCAGCAGCAGCAGCAGCAGCAGCAGCAGTAGTAGTAGTAGTAGTAGTAGTAGTAGTAGTAGTAGTAGCCATTCTCGCCTTGAGCCACCCCGATAAGTGGCTCCCACTACTAATTAGCCCTGGGCCCCCACATAGGCTTAATCCGGCTCTGCCTTTAACGCTCATAAACAAGAAATGACAAGTTGTTTATGATGTAAAGAATATTTTGTTGAATATTTTGACCATAACTTGACTGGGAACTGTTGCTACTTATGACATCGTTAGGTTCCAGTCAACTTAGCCTTACATTATTCAACAATTTTCCTCTCGATGTGTCTTGAAATTGGCATACTGGTAATTCAATGGTTATGAAGGGTAAGTTCTGAGATGGTGGCTCTTGAAGTCAATTTGGCCTTCCAGTGACGTCATTATCAATTTAAAGGTGTCTCAATTCGCTATTCTCTAATCTGGGACGATTGGCACGTTGTTTCGCTCTTTGCCCAACTCAATTGGATAGGCGATAATTGCCGTTGAATAATCTCTGTCACGCACGCGCAATTAAAGCAGACGACAGCACATCTAGTTCTGTATATATTAAAGATCGTCTGGATATACGTCATCGTGATAGTTATTTAGAAAACAAATTAGATGAAAGGTGATTGTACCGTAGCCAAATATAACATTCAGTCACGTTGTTTTCGAAAATTTAAAATATTTTACATTTAACTGTTCTAATACACAGATTTGTGACCAAACTGAGTCAAAAATTGTTCATTGCAATTCTGCAGTGCTGGAATCTGCTATAGGCCTATTTTAATCATTTCCGGATTTGATGCGCTAAGATACAACATAGAGAAGGTACTAAGTAAAGATCAGACACAAGTTTACGCATTCAAATTGAGTACAACCAATCCACATCATTGAATTTATGGATGATTTCTGAGGTTATTCAGGTTTTTAAAGTTTGAACCACCTTTTTTAGCACAGTGGCACAAAACAGTTCACTAAAATATAGATTATTGCTTTTCACCAAGAAACTGTATCCATTCTCCACCACCCTTCATTACAAACAGAACATGGATAAGTGTACCTATTACCCTTGTAATGCTGTAAAAGATGGCATCTCATGTGTTTTCAGAGGTAAATATAGACAACGATATAGCTGTTAAATTATTCTATTTCTATTTTTGCTATTTACACCTGGAAATGAATTGAGCACCTGTGAGAATTTAAAATAGAATAGCTAATATTAAACTGTAGTAAAATCATGTAAAAGGAGAATTTGCATAAAACATACTTTTCAATAAAGGTTTTGCTTCGATAGACAGAATTTGACATTGATCAAGATGCAGAAAACCTTCTGTTCAATATATAGGGCTTACAAACCAAAATCTGGAGCATTTAATCTTCTAAGGCATATAGACATATCAATAGCTGATTAAATTTATTAAAGTTTGCTCAACCGTTTATCCAAAGACTATTACGTCATCGATGTAATAGAGAAAGATCTCCCATTGCAGGGTTGTCAATACCTGCTCAATGAGTCGTTCAAAAGTTCTGGGAGCTTTGCACAACCCATAGGGCATCATGTGGAATTGGAAAAGGCCGTCCCTACAAACGAATGCCGTCTTTTCCCTATCAGCTTCATCCATGGCTACTTGCCAGTAACCGCTAGCTAAGTCAAGGGTACAAAACTACTTGGCTCCGAACAAGGAATCCAAGGCCTGATCTATCTGTGCTAATGGATAAGCGTCCTTAACGCTAAGATCATTAAGGCGGCAGTAGTCGATGAAAAACTGCAAGGTTCCGTCCTTTTTGCCTGCTAGCACTATAGGGCTAGCCCATGGAGATGCTGAGGGTTCAATAATACCAGTCCGCAACATGTTGTTCCCTTGTTGGTGTGCTTCTGCTTCCTTGTGAACGGGAAGACATCGTATCGGTTGTCGTGCGGGGCGATTATTGACTGTATCGATGGAGTGTCGTACGAGATGAGTTTCTCTGAGATCCATGTCTCCGGAGGAAAACCTATCGCGATATTGATATAATAATTTCCGAATTTCTCGTTTTTGTGATTGCAGTAATCCAACGGTGGCACGTAGATATAAATCGTGTAAATGTTCGGGTAAATCCTCAGTCATTTGCGGTGTTGTATCAGAATGTGCAGGTGATTCTAATGAGATGATGTCCACTAAATGGCCGCAGCGTACTCCGGGTTCCAGAGTGATGGGATCTGCGGTACAATTGAACACCTTAAAAGGTATTTTTTCCTTATTAGTAGTGTCTACTATTATGCAGGGACTTGCGCATTGTGAGGCGATCATATAATCAGTGTCAGGTTCCAGCGTGTTGCTTCCTAATTGTGGTGTGGTGGCCCATAAGATCTGTTCTTGTCCGGCTCAACTGTGGTGGTACTCAATAATATTACCGCACACATGTCGTATAATGACGACGCTGGTCCGAGAGGTATTCGTCGGCCATGTATGTCGAGTTCTTGTTGTCTGCAGTGTATGATGGCTTCACTGGCACTGAGGAAATCAGAGCCAAGTAGGGCGTCCTTATGAATAGAGGCGATGACAACTCTCTGAATGAATTGCATTTCCTCTATTTGGATAACTAAATTAACTACACCGGCTACGGCCACATCGGCTCCCATAGCCGTCTGTAGGTAAATATTTGTAGGCTTAAAGGGGGGCTTCTTATGAGGTGGGATGCTCTCATATAAGCGCTGGTTAAATACTGTGATAGAAGCACCAGTGTCGATGGTGACACTAGTGGACACGCCACTAAACAGACAAGCACATTTGTAGATTACCTTGCGATGTACCTGCGGAAGAGTTCCCAATGATGCGGTCTGTGATAATGGTATTGGAACAGCATCGCTCTATATATACTCTGACTGTTTCCGTACTGCTACTTTTATGCTTGTGGATGGCTGAGTGAGAAAAGGGCAAGTTCCTCGTCGCCGCTGGTGTGAGGACGGTGGTGAATACGGAACTGCGGGTCACATCACATGGTGGTCGTGCTGTTGATGTTTCAGTGTAGGTGGTATTCGTGTAGACGGCGGCACATATGGGATGACGGATAAGCTCCACCTGTGCAAATCATTTCCTACAATGCCTCATAGGATGCTTTGGTGAAGCGCAGAAGAAACAATGATGTCTCCAGGGATGTGCGTTCCTCTGCTTATATATCGGTGCTTGCAGATCCATGAGGCAGAGTGAGTCATCTCTCCCGAATCGCTACTGTCTGTGGATGCGGAAGATGATGATGGCTGGGGTGATGTTCTGCATACCATCAGAGGGTACCGAGAATCTAGTGCCTTGGTGGCGGGATGTGGTGCTTTCAAAACGTTGTCTCAGCGGAGGTGCTACAACCTACCACTGCCGTTTTACATAGGAAAGAAGGCTTGTCGTGTGCGGAAGAAGAAGGGGATGTCCTTGCTGCAGATGTGGGAGGCATCGTAGGCACTGACATATGTGAAGCCATGTATTTTGATGTCGGTGTGTAAGCTGATTCCTGTGGATGATGGTTAGCCACTGAACATTGTTGCGTGAAAGCAGCAGTTGAGCTGGGAGATGGATACGGGCACCGAAGTGGCTCTGTGTGATTCGGATGCCCTTAGGGGTTTGACTGTTTCTCCAGTTGCGGTGTGCTATGGTCTGGAGCAGGCGTTGTAGAGGGAGGTCGGTTAGGACACAGCTCCCTCCAATGTCCTGGCTGACTGCATCCGAAACAAGTGTTCAGTGGCGGTGCGGTGTTAGTGGTGTTTGCTGTCCTAAACTGGGTGGTGACAAGGTTGGTGCTGAGTGTGGTAACCAAATTAGTGAGTGCGGAGATTTGCTTGTTATTCTCTTCTATCCACTCTCTCATGTTGCCGTTGTTGTTGTTATTTCGCTGGTTCCCGTGCCCGGGGGCTCCATTGTACCCTCTCTATGGGTATGGTCCCTTCCTCCAGGCACTTGATTTCGATTGGAATTCTGCACATTCGATGGTGGTGGTGGTGGTGTCTGTGTGGTTGGTGTCGATGATCTGGGGGGAGCACTAGCGGGTGGGGCGATAGCTGCACCCTCTATCTCATTGATAGGATGGAGTTGGTGTCGGTTATTCTTTTCCTGCTCCAGAAAGTTCTCAATGCGTACCGCAGTTGCAGTTAATTGGGCCAAACAATTTTTCTTTCAGGGCGGGTTCACCGCTCAATGCATCAATGAAAGTATCGAGATGCAAATAGATAACGCCCTCCGTATTGGAGCTTGGATATGCACTGGTGACTAGCCTCCTAATTCGGCTAGCTAACTCGGGAAGAGTTCTCCCGCGCATCATTGAAGATTTTTAAGTTGAAGACGACTGGTTTCTCCGAGGGCTGTGTCGCCGAATCGCTCAGTCAGTGCTCGTTCCAACTGTGTGTATGTGGGTGTGTAATCAGTTCCCAGATCCGCAAGAACTTGGAGGGCTTTTCCGGAAAGCTTTGCGGCGAGATATTCACCCATTTGCTGATCGTTCCAGTGGTTAGTCCGACTTATTATTTCGAACTGAATCTTATAATTGGTCCAGTCATTTTCCCCGCGGGATGGAGGATCACTCGGCCAAAACTGTGGGAAGAATACAGCGGCTGAAATCCAGGTGGTGCAGGTATCTGGGAAGTTGATGAATATGCTGATGTTGGTCGTGGTGCAGGTGGCGGTGATGTTGGTATTTCCTGTCGATGTTGATGCCGATACCGAGGATCCAGGACATGCATACCCCAAATCAATGAGTCCACCCCGTTTGTAGAGCCATAGACCGGCATGGGTCTATGGACGGGAGGGGGCTTGTTGTGAAGATTGCATGGTCGTTCCTCTCGAGGTGAGGACTGACGTTCATCATATGGCAGTGGTGCTGTCGGCTGACAGTTGTGATGTGGTGCATGACTAATATACCGGCGAAACGGTGGTGCTGATTTCTCCCGATATTGCTGCAGTAATCCCCTTAAGTATATTGTTTCACTAGAAGGGGGTGGTGCGGGAGGTTGTCTATGTTGTGGATTATCACCCGGCCATACAGTTTCCGTAGGTGACACGGGTGAATGATAGTAGTCTGAAGGTCTGTAGATATGCCCATACTCAGGTCTTTGTCGGAGTTGTCCACTATTATGCCCTGATGGTGTTGGCCTGTCGCGGATGTCCGATATGGTTCTGAATTATGTTCCCGCCTGTGAGGGATCTCGAAAGGTGCCATCGCTAACAGGTGAAAACAGGTTATAATGCAGGGATGTTGATCCTGCTGAATTTCTGGCATAGTCTGTGAGCATGTGTGCTGAAAATCCATCATATGAGGCTACCTCTTGATCGAGGGCGTCCTCGCATGAGTTCGCTGCGCATTACTGATGTTCTTCGAGCCCCACATCGGGTGCCACTTGTAGCTCGCCGGGTAGTGTCGGGCCGTTCCAGTGTATCATGTCGACTCACCGCACCGCAAGAGCATAACGAGTGATGACGCTGGTTAGCATCGGGTCTCAGGGTGACAGACTTTGTACGAGACTGCCCTGCGGGAAACAAAAACCGGCTCCTAAGGCCGGTGGAACTCAATCCTTCCGGTGGGGTCATGCGCCCATCGTCACGAACGTTAAACACAATGGTCTCATCCCACGAGTTTGTGTCACCAGTATGCCTATCCATAGCAATTTCGTGATCTATGGAATTACAAGATTTGATTTGGTGACCTACAAAATATAAGTCTATACAATGCGTTTACCTAAACAATTAAAAATATGCTAGATAAAACTACAATCAGAGCATACGAAAATATGCGACATACAGACAGGTAGATGAACTTTTGAACATGGGGCTCCCGGAGGTACCACACAGACTCGTAGGTCCACAGAGGTATCCCTGCAAGGGAGGCTCCCATACACGAGACTTAACGAATTAACTTAATATAAGTTATTATACCTCTATACTGAAAGGAAAAAGGTTATTTCAGACGAAAAGTGAGGTGTCTCACGTGGGCACTACTCCTGATGCAAGTTTTGGGTGAGGAGTATTATCCTGGCGTGGACCGTCATCGCTGAATCCTTGTGAGAGGCAAGTGCCTCGTGCGGGCCTCCCTCTTGGGAAGGTGTCGCCACTGCTTAAAGCGGGAGAAGAGTAGTAGGCAAAAATGGGCCCACTCTAATATTTCAACCAAAAATGCTTTAGAAAGAAAAGACCATACCTAGTGAGATTATGACTATAGGGGTGCGTACTGTTTTACGTGAAGACGGGGCGGAGGATTCCCGATGGATTCCCTCATCACCATCTTATGTGATTCTTGGTAGGCCAAATTAGTAGTTGCCGCTTTATTTATGCGGGCCTTCTGCTTTGCGTAATTTACTGTTAGGTGTTTTTCAAAACAAGAACTATTTTTGGCCGCAACTGGCGGTAATCTACCTAGCTATTAGACATCGCTGTCATGGAGAAAAGATGCCCCAAGACACCCATACTAAAGACAGCGCTCATACATGTCACGTAGTAAGATCTCCGAACTGGATAAGAATTTGGATATCCCGCTAAGTAACCACATAAAACGTTACAAGACATGGGTTACCTTTCATGAAAGCATTATTAGGCCATTGTACTATCGTTACGGTGGGGGTGAGAGAAACGAATTCCCACTGTAAATGCCCTTCCCGCAAGGGCATGGCAGATGTAAATATCATACCCAGACATTTTAATGGAATTCGGTAGGGATGCGCATCTCGCCCGTCACCGGGCCCTATGGACTAACTGTTTTACCTGGCATTAGGTTTATATACAAGTTGCCAGTTTTGCATTGTGGTGCGGGAGGATTGCCAGTAAATTAGATAATAATAATTAATACGAGTGTTTTCGCAGTGCTTTCCTACATTGGCTTAAAAGTGCTAACTACTACGTATCCGAAGATACATGGGAAATGTATGTGGCACCGCACTTTTGGCCATCACCGCTCGGAAACCCCAACTGTTTCCCAGAGTCGGATCAGCCCATGGTGCGGATAGGGACATCCAAACAATTAAGAAGACACAAGGCTGAGTGGAACACGAAGAGAGACACAATCTTACTTATGAGTCTTACCGGAGTGCGGGGCTAGATTATCGCACTACCAGAAGAGAAGAGTATATTACACAGTATGTAATGAAGAAAGTGTCTCTAATCATTTTGAACCTATCCTATTGAGCTGAATAGAAAAGGTTTAGTCAGTAGCATGCCGGGCTAAACAGAGTTATAGCATGGACAGCGACCTTAGTGAAAAATTGTTTGGGGCAGGAGAAAGTGCTGCATATATAAGTGTTGCTCTATAGTGTTTCCTACGTGCACTGCAGTCCTATATTTTCTATGAATAAACAAAACGTATGAACGGATGGCCACTGGCCATATATATATACATAATCTAACCAAAACAATCAATACGGTGTCAAGTGATCGAGATATATATATAACAGTACAGGTTCACGAACCTACTATGGTGCAGTTAGTAAAACTCCTTACAGAAAACAAATACAGAAATTATAACTAGTGGTCCTAGGACCATTACGGTTCCTTTTAGTCATCGGGGCCGTTATTGCGGATACAATATAATTAACAAAACCTATATAATAAAGCTGTGAAGTATAGTTACTTGAATACTCGGTAGTCATTCTTAAGTTAGGCTACCGTGTTACTGAAATCGATACATTGATCCATAGTCAAATGAAACGATGCGCTCTCCGGAAGCTGGAAAGTTCCCGCAGATTGGTTCCCGCAAGCTGTTTTCCGCAAACAAGACTTCCGCAAGAACACTCATGGTGGGAGTGCATTGCTTAGTGCTGTAGGCCTAATAGATTGTCTAACGAGCTGTCAGTAAAAGATACGATAGTACTATGTGGTGAAGAAAGTTTCCGTACACCGATGGCATGGATGGAAGGTGAAAAGAACCCATCAATAGCGGGGGTTGTCAAAGGCAAACAAGGATACAAAACAAAGGTTACAGTGCTAGGTACGTCAACCATCTCTAAAGATGCACCGGGCAGAGTTTAGTTGCTGTGGTCGAAAGTCGAAAGAACTGACACGATGTATGTGTGGCAATGATTGAAATACCACTTTTAGGCATGGCCGGCAGATCCGGTAAGTCAGCCATCAAAGAACATCCAGTCTCTACATCTGTAGACTCACATATTCAGGCTGTAAGGGCCTCACCGCAAATTTGTGTTCTGAATGTAGCTATGGTATTTGTGAACAATTATCAGAAGTTCCAAATTACTCCCGTAAGGGGGGGGGGAGTCACAAAATAGTTTTTGCTGCAGTGGGTTGGAGAACTGGTAGCTACGGGAACACGATGGAAACTGAAGTCATATGCGTAATATCCATCGATCGTAGCTAGTACAGGTCCAACCTGTTCGGCCCCTGGCCGAGGATGCTCTCCATCACTGGATCGCTTCTCCTTTTATACTCCTCGCGACGTCACAGGCGCAGGCTTCGTCCAATCATCGTTCGAGCAAGAGCCAATCAGTGCGCAGCTAATAATAGTGCAGTCGAACGTTCTAGAACATTCTAGAAGCTTTGAGTCCACGTGGTTATGATGTCACGGCAATAATCATGAAGAGTATTCCCTGGATAACTCAGCCATTCCTCAACGGATTTCGAAATGGTTTACAGATTTAAAAGGCCCGTTAAATTTTGGTCTTGATTAATGCCAGAATTAATGGGAACAGACAATCAATAAAAGTTATAGAGTACCATCTCGGTACGCTAAAAGCGCCATCCTATCTAGGTCGTAACTACGTACTCCATATAAACAGCGTCCTAGCCCGTTTTAATGAACTTAGTCATTTTTCGACATGCTATTTCTCCCATAGGCCTATATACGCTTATGGTCCTACCCAGAGGGTCTTGTTCAGGAAACGAATCCAGGACAGGCGGCGCGTACCCAGCTCAGCTGGTACGGCCAGTATCTGACCGGTCAACCGAACTACACTTCCACCATACAAGATGCGACATTATTGGCTCCAAAACCGGTACCACCTTGGACAGGGGTTCTGTTCTCTGTTTCCACAGAGACACCAGATACAACAAGATAGGTCTTCGCATCAGAGCATCGTACGGGATTACCTGCTCCATGGAGACCATCATGCCCAGCATCTGAAGAAACCGCCTCGCCTGAATGTGGTTTCTCAATCGAAAACTCTTGAGGATGGCTAAGAGAGACACCACTCTGGGCTCTGATGGGTAAACCCTGCTCTCCTCGAGATCGAATCACATCCCCAAATAAACGAAATGTTGAGTGGGTGTCAACTCGGATTCCTCACTGTTGACCATCCAGCCTAGATCTGAAAGCAACTTCAGAGTCAGAGCATTTTCCACTCCCAACCTGGCTGGAGTATGTGCCTCGGTAAGCCAATCGTCTATGTAGGTGTGAAGCACCACGTTCTCTTTTCTCAGAAACGCTGTCACCGCTAGGACCACTCTGGTGTAAACCCTTGGGGCTGTCGATAGGCCAAATGGGAGGACTACAAACTCCCATAACTGATTCCTAAACGTGAATCTCTGTGACAACCCCTGTTCATTGAAATGTGGAAATATGCATCGTTCAGATCGATTGACACACACCCCATTCATTTCCTCAATCCTGCCATTACCGACCTCGAAGTTTCCATATGAAACCGAGGCGTATGGAAAAACCAATGCAATGGCCTGAGATTGAGAACAGGTCTCCACCACCCTGTGCTCTTGAGGACAAGGAACATGTTTGAATAGATGCCTGGAGTGTTCTAGTTTGCTGGTTTTATTGCTCCCTTCAGAAGCACACCTGACTTCTAACTTGTTTGGCTCCCTTGGTACGGGAGTCCAGACAGGTGCCAAAGACTGGTTTTGTGGTGGAAAATCCCACAACTCTGGCATGTACCCCTGGGATATCCATCCCAGGACCAGACTCTCTGACATCACACCTCACCAAGCCTCGACGAAAGGCATGGGCCTTCCACCCACTATAGACACATTGACGCCTAATGCGGGTGTCTGGCTCGTGATCCGCTCCCCCACCCTCTCTTTACAAGAGAAAGAGAGAACCATTTTGGTCTTGGCTTGACTGGTCTAACTGGCACCGCTGTTCCTGCTGCACAGGCGTGGTCCAGGCAGATATGAAGGGAGCTCTCATACCCTCTGGTACGATCAGCTCGCTTCTTTCCGTCCTTGGAGGACTTACCCTTGCCCTTCCCGTTGCCCTTCCTGCCTCTCGGGCATTCAGGAGCAACAGTGGGGTGTGCAGGAACCCCCACAACCTTCCTCGCCTTCTTAGCTGCAGGCGGCTGCGAAGGCCCAACAATAGCTGAAGAAGCTGGCTTAACTTTCGCCTTGCTCTTGTGCTTCTGCTTCTTGGAGGAAGCTTGTACAGTTAGTGGTTTGGCTACAGCCCCTAGATTGTCCGCCAACCGATTCTGCACAATGTTGGCTGTATCCCCTAAGATGGCCCGTGCTTGGCCACCAAAGATGCTAGGGCCGTTCAGGGCCGTTCCAAGAAAATGCTCCCTGACGGCGGTAGCCAGACGCATATGGTCAAGGATCACATGCACTTGCACCCTGGCCAAAGCATCCATTGGCAGCACCAGGCCGTCATTGATGCAGGATAGCACCACAGGTGGCACAGGGCGGCCTGCCCCAGCTTCAGCCCACACCGACTGAAGCAGGCGATAAGAGTGGTTAGCAGCACTCATTGCTGCTCTCACTCCCTCATTTCACATGGACAGGACTTCCTCGTGGTGTACATGAGACTTGTCCACAAGTGCCAGAGCGGGGCCACCAGCTCCAGCACTCTGAACCCCAAGAACCCAGCAGTCATCCTCAGTGACCGCGGCACCACACCATACCTGCCATACCCCCCCCCCCCCCCACGGGGAATATGACACCTTGCCCGCACCTCCCTGGAGGCTGCAGGGAGCTGGATCTTGGTTAAGAGTTGCTTGCTATAAATAGCATCCAACAACTCTTTTAACGGTGGATCCAGCTCAATGGAGTGGATCCGAGCCGCGGGCAAGACCCTCGTCCTAATCGACGCAATCGATGGACGGGGTGAGTCCTCCTCGGCCGTGGCCGAAACCACAGACGGGTGCACCCTGGCTAGCCAAGCCAGAGCCTCGAACCAGTCTGTCTCCAAAGAGGACACTCCCGTGAATACATCACCCATTGACGTATTCACGGTTCTACCAGCAGCGGCCTCTGGGCTAGGAGCCACCACCAGTAAGCCAGAAACACCAGCACCACACGGTTCTGCCGCCACCCCATGAAGTTCACGGATACATGGTGTAGGCCCACACGGAAAACCATGTGGACCCATAGCGGTTGTGGAACCATGGCGATACACGGGCGTCAATGGCACCCCATGTGTGGCTGCTGGACCAGGCGAGATAGGCGTGTACCAAGCCTGGCAAGCAACACCCGTCACCATGCCGGTTGGCGGCAAATGGACTGGTGCCTGGTACCAGTGTGGCCTCAACCATGGGCAGAGTGACTATCCTGGCTTGCGCCAAGCCAGACAGATGGAGGGCGGTTCCGTCCATGATGGAATCGACCTCCATGCTCTCCACCCACGGCATCTCAGGCCATAACAGTCTCTCCTCCTCGGCCTCCTCATCTCCTCAGAGTCGTCACCAGATGAGGAGACACTGGAGCCATCCTGGCGAATGGCTCCCATGCCCGACGGACCGGCCACCACTACTGGACCACCCGGAGGTGGCCGCAGACAGACAGAACCCATCAGGCCAGAGCCCGACGAGACTTCCAGGGAGCCATCTCGTCTCCCTCGGTATCCAGTCCAGAACCATGTCCAAGGACAGGGTCCGTACCAGACACTGGAAGAGACTGTCCTACAGGCTTCGGAATTAGGGACAACACCAGCGTGGGAAGGACGCTATGCAAGAAGCCTTGCATAGCAGGCCCGATCCACGCCAGTGGTGCCATCACCAAAACCTCCAGCTGCGGATGTGGAGTGCCCCCATGGGCCGAAACGGATGCGCCACAATTTCTTTTCAAACAGCCTGACCCTGCGTCAGACCCAGCCAAGTCCTTCTGGGAAAGGAACTCGACCAACATCTTGACCAGCCACACCGAACACACATTACACCTACTATCAACATTACAGGGTGAACAACGGAAACAGACATGGTCTTTGTAGGCAACTTTGATTAACTTGTGGTATTCCGAATAAGATGTCGGGGTAGGCTTGGCCTGAAAATAAGCACAAAACCTAAAATAAGCTAGTGGAACGAAACAGGAATGGAAGGCAGACAAATAATTTTCAAATATTTTGACCATAAATTAATTGTTAACACTCCAGCACCCCAACCCGCAATGTTACAACAAAGATCGCACTTACTGATGACAAGAACGAAACGGACATTAATGCACCCATATACTGATCCTAACAGATGTATAAAACTGAGCCAGGAATCATATCGCATAGCAATCGCGGTATATTTAATAAATTTCACACTATACTCTCAAACGAAGGTCAAAACGATACGTGAAGAAAACAACAAAATGATAAACGAACTGCTGTAGACCACGGTAAAGCCGCAGAACACGCATCTTAAATCAAGAATTTTGAAACCACCGATCAATGTAAACAGATCATGATTACCACGCAAAACTTGACATAATTCAAAAGTTTTCTGGTACCAAAAGTACGCAGCACCCAGAACAAGATGTGAGAATAAATGAAATATTTTCTTCACCATAAAAAAAATCCGAGAACTAACACGGGTGTGACGTCACCCACTCGGATAATACAGAGAACGACGTCAGCCGATTTTCGTGTTAATACACCGTAGAGCCAACACCTTATTTCATATTCTGCTGATCGCTGTTGGGATTAAAAGGAGGTGATCTATCTGGCATATTTCGTTGTCACCACACGTCCCAGATTCGGGGTCAGAAATTGGAACATGAGGCACAGACGAAATTTTAGAGACCTAAGTCTCCATACAGCTAGAGAATAACATGAAAGAATACAACCTGAGATTCAGAAACTCCTTCCATGGTAAATCCATTATTCTGTGAAGCGAATAAACAGCTAAGGCACAGAAACACTTAAGAAAATCTTAAGAAATTCTAAGATTTCCAATTGCAAAAAAGCATGTATGGCTCTTGTTGCTATGCAAACAAGAATGCGCCCCACTGGCAGACGGGTACCCATTTGTTGGAAACCGGGTACCCGGTACCAGGAGCCGGTAAAGCTTCCTAAATCTAGATTCCTAGAGCACCTAGCTAGCCAAACCTAATGCAAACACGTGTACTGTTGTTAGAATTTGACTGCGCATTGGAGACATTAAAAAATTTAGGCCACGTGACCTAGAAATAGGTCGTCCAAATAAGGAGCTGGAAAGAAGCGAATAAGTAACTGGCTTCTCAGGCTTCAGAGAATTGACAAAATCCAATGCAAACACGTATAATGTTGTTAAGATTTGACTGCGCACTGAGCCAAGTTGAAAAATTTAGGTCATGTGACCTAGAATGAAGGAAATTTAAATTTCCCTTTCTCCGAGATCTAACAATACTCACCATTCTGTTACTTCTGACAGCTGGCTCTAGGACTATAGACTTAGAAAGCTTTACCGACTCCTTGGAACCGGGTACTCGGCTACCAACTGCCGAGTACCCGTCTACCATAGGGCTCATATTGTTTGCATAGCCACCAAACAAGAAAAACCCATGGCTTGCCTCCGTGGGGCTGGGAGGCTGGGTCCATAACAGAATGGTGAGTATTGTTAGATCTCGGAGAAAGGGAAATTTAAATTTCCTTCATTCTCCTTCGATCAATACTCACCATTCTGTTACTTCTGATATACACCAGATTTGGTCAGTAACCTGGTGGGAAGGGGCAAGCCATAAATGCTACTTTTGCCCCTTGGAGAAAGAGTTAGACTTAAAATTGACTAACGGAGACCTAAAAAGGACCGTCAAGTTAACGGAACGGAATCACATTCGCATCACTCCCCCCCCCCTTTTTTTTCCTCTAAGAAAAGGGAGAGAACTCACGAACATGCATCTCGCCTGAAAACACAAATATGCCAAGAGGGTTAACTGCTCTTTGCATATGCACATGTATTAGCCTGGGAATGAGCATGAATATATAAGATGAATGAACATGATATATAGACATGATACAAAAAACTCTCAATCTTGAATTACCTCATGATAAATGGACTCCAGACGTACCGCCTCCTACCATTCACTTGTCCGGCCATCAGTGACACAATCTGGTTGTCATCCTCTCGCTCGACCATGTCTGCTTCTTAATTCTTTTCTTACCAAAGTGAAAAAAGGGAGAAGAGCAGTGTGGTCACTTAACTATCGTTTCAAAACAGCCAAAGCGAGTGGATTGGCTGAGTCTGACACATCCCTCATATAGTAATCCGTGAATGAGGACTCACAGTGCCATTGTGCAATGGCCATGATGTCCTCTAATGGAACACCACTGTAAAGGGCGGTCAAGGTGGCTATTCCTCTAACATTGTGTGCCCTTGCGCATTGCACCTGGTGCCCAGTCGCCATCTCATGAGTAGTCTGAATGCATTCGACTACCCAACGAGAGATAGTATCCATGGATGCGGCGCCATAAGGCTTCTTATGGCAGATCCATAGATGTCTATCATTCGACCGTAACGAGTCTGTCCGTTTCCTGTACTTAGTCAAAGCACGGACCTGGCACCAGACACTGGCATCACGATCAAAATTGTTAGTTTTGGTATTATGATCGGTTTGCCATGATATCTCAAAGATTGATTCTTTGACATAAACTCTGCTCTTGGCAGAAGACGCAGACCCTCTACGGAGACAATAAATCGGTCCCTCTCTGCCGAAAGCGCATGGATCTCACTGCGCCTTCTAGCTGAGGAAGCTGCCGATAGAAAAACCGCCTTTAGAGTCAAATGCTTTAGACTAGCCAAACGCAACGGTTCGAAAGGGTGCTTGGCCAGTACATTAAGCACTAAAGATAGACTCCAGGCTGGAATGACTACCGGTTGTCTCGGTCGGAGATTGCTCATTCCCTACACCATCACATTTAACTGGGCCACCTCTGGACTATCCCTGTTGGCGAGACACGGGAGAACTGATGCCAAAGATGACTTGTATCCAGCAATTGTGACAGGAGCTAGTCCTGAAAAGAACAGCTCGCAGAGAAAGTCTGCTATTTGCTGAATAGTGGATTGAAAGGTATCAATACCCTTTTCTTCACACCAGTCTGCAAATCTGTTAACCTTGTTGTTATATGACTTGAAGGTTGACCCCCTTCTGGCAGCTGCAATAAAATCAGCAGCTTGTCAAGAAATGCCTTCCGACGTGGAACGTTGTTTGATAACATCCACGCAGTCAATTTGACCATTTCGGGACGCTCGTGTAGGAAGCATCCCTTGGCCTGGGAGATTATGTTTGGAATCTCGGGCAACTGCACTGGGTTTTCCCCCAGTAGATCTAGCAGATCCATGAATCACGCCCTGCTGGGCCAATACGGCGCTATTAGCAGGACCAGACACGGTTCCTCCCTGATCTTCACCAATCCCTTCGGCAGAAGAATGGTGGGTGGGTACGCGTAAGCATGCATCCCCCTCCAGCTTCTTTCAAAACAACCGAGTAATTCCTGCACCATTGAATCAAGGGCCACACTTTGATACACAGCGTGGGTGACCTGGTCCCGCCTTGGCGATTTATGTATGATACTACCGTCGAATTGTCTGATCATATCAATATCACCTTGCCCCTGACCATTGGAAGAAACTGTTCCAATGCCAGTTCCACTGCCATCATTTCCAACAGATTGATATGCAGCTGGCTCTCGTGGAGAGTCCATATGCCCGAGACCTGGTGTTCTCCCAGGCAGGCCCCCCACCCCTCCAGTGATGCATCTGTGTACACGGATAGCTGGGGTGGGGTAGGTGCAGCGAAACCCCAACTAGGAGATTCTGACGCTTTTTCCACCATACAAGATGCGACATTATTGGCTCCAAAACTGGCACCAGTTTTGACAGCAGTTCTGTTCTCTGTTTCCACAGAGACATCAGATACAACTGGATAGGTCTTCGCATTAGAGCAGCGTATGGGAATCACCTGCTCCATGGAGACCATCATGCCCAGCATCTGAAGAAACCGCCTCGCCTGAATGTGGTTTCCCACTCAAAAACTCTTGAGGATGGCTAACAGAGACACCACTCTGTGCTCTGACGGGTAAACCCTGCCCTCCTCGAGATCGAATCGCATCCCCAAATAAACGAAATGTTGAGTGGGTGTCAACTCGGATTTCTCCTTGTTGACTATCCAGCCTAGATCTGAAAGTAACTTCAGAGTCAGAGCAGTATCCACGTCCAACCTGGCTGCCATATCTGCTTTGATCAGCCAATCGTCTATGTAGGTGTGTAGCGCCACGTTCTCTTTTATGAGAAACGATGTCACCGCAAGGACCACTCTTGTGAAAACCCTTGGAGCTGTCGACAGGCCAAACGGGAGAACAATAAACTCCCATACTTGATTCTGAAACGCAAATCTCAGAAAGCTGTGACAACTCCTGTTCATTGGTATGTGGAAATATGCATCTTTCAGATCGATCGATACACACCACATTTCCTTCCTCAATCCTGCCATTACCGACCACGGCGTTTCCATCTGGAACTGAGGCGTATGGATAAACCAATTTAATGGCCTGAGATTGAGTACGGGTCTCCATCCCCATGTGCTCTTGGGGACAAGGAACATATTTGAATAGAAGCCTGGAGTGTTCTGGTTTGCTGGTTTTATTGCTTCCTTCAGAAGCAAACCTGACACTTCGTTTTGAATGGCTTCTAACTTGTCCGGTTCCCTTGGTACGGGTGTCCAGACAGGTGCCAAAGACAGATTCTGTGGCGGAAAGTCCCACCACTCCGGCATGTATCCCTGGGATAACCATCCCAGGACCAGACTGTCTGATGTCACACCTCGCCAAGCCTCGACGAAACGCATGAGCCTTCCACCCACTATAGATGCCTCGACGCCTAATGGGGTTGTCCGGCTCGCGGTCCGCTCCCCCCCCACCCCTCTCTTAACGAGAGAGAGAGAGAGAACCATTTCGGTCTTGGCTCGGCAGGTCTAACTGGCACCGCTGTTCCTGTCGCACAGGTGTGGTCCAGGCGGATACGAAGGGAGCTCTCGTACCCTCAGGTACGATCCGCTCCCTTCTTTCCGCCCTTTGAGGACTTACCCTTCCCCTTCCCCTTGCCCTTCCCGCCTCTAGGGCGATCAGGAGCAACATTAGGGAGGGTAGGCGCCTCCACAACCTTCCTGGCTTTCTTCGCCGGTGGCGGCTGAGAAAAGCCAGACGAAGCAGCAGCCGCACTAGGCTTAGCTTTCGCTTTGCCTTTATGCTTCTTCTGCTTCTTGGAAGGTTGAACAGTCAATGGCTTCCCTACAGCCCCTAGTGCGTGCGCTTGCCACACTAGCTCCAGCTGTAAGTTTACCGCCAACCAATTCTGCACAATGCTAGCAGTGTCCTCTAGGATGGCCCGTGCCTGGCCACCGAAGATGCTAGGACCTGTCAGGGGCGTCACAAGAAGAGCATCCCTTACGGCCGTAGCCGGATGCATATGGTCAAGAACCATTTGCCTCCTGGACTTAGTAACACGCGCCTGCACCCTTGCCAGTGCGTCCATAGACAGCACCAGGCTGTCATTGATGCATGAAAGCGCCACAGGTGGCACAGGGTGGCTTGCCCCCGCTTCAGCCCATACCGACTGAAGAAGGCGATAAGAGTAGCTGCCATCACACCCTCACCACTATTGGTGTCCCTGGGATTTGTCCACCAGTGCCGGACCGGGGCCACCCACTCCAGCACTCTTGACACCCAGAACCCATCGGTCATCCTCGGTAACCGATGGTACCACACCATACCTTTCATATTCCCCCCGTGGAATACGACACCTCGCCCGCACCTCCATGGAGGCCGCAGGGAGCTGGCCCTTGGTCATGAGCTGCTTACTATAAATAGCCTCTAGCAACTCAATAAACCGTGGATCCAGTCCGAAGGAGCCGCGGCTGACACGCCAGGAACTCTGGTACCATACGGTTCCGCCGCCACCCCATGGAACACACCAGTCCATGGAGTAGGCCCGCATGGAAAACCGTGCGGACCCGTAGCAGACACAGAACCATGGCCAGACACGGGCGCCAACGGCACCCCACGTCTGACCGCCGGACCAGGCGAGATAGGTGAGTACCACGCCTGGCCTGGCACACCCGTCACCGTGTCGGCTGGCAGCAAACCAACCATCACGGGACCGGTGCCCGTTACCAGATTGGCCTCAACCATGGGCGGAGCCGCTGCCCTGGCTTGCGCCAAGCCAGACAGATGGACAGATGGAGGACAGAATCGACCTCCATATTCTCCACCTGTGGCATCACAGGCCGCAGCAACCTCTCCTCCTCGGCCTCCTCATCTTCAGACCCCGAAGAGTCGTCACTAGACGAAGAAACCGTGGAGCCCTGGCGGACGGCTCCCATGCCTGACGGACCGGCCACCGCAACTGGACCACCCGGAGGTGGCCGCAGAGAGACAGAACCTGTCAGGCCGGAGCCCGACGGGACTGCCAGGTGGCCGTATGAGACCGCTCCCTCGGTGACCAGTCCAGAAACATGTCCAAGGACAGGGTCCGTACCGAGCATGGGGAGAGACTGCCCACCAACCTTCGGCAGCAGGGACGACACCAGCGTGGGCAGAACGTTATGCAGAAAGCCCTGCATAGCCGGACCAAACCACGCTGGCAGTGCCATCTCCGCCACCTCCAGCTGAAGACGTGGAGCACCCCCACCGGCCGAACCGGATGCCCCATGATTTAACTTCGGACCGCCTGACCCCGCGTCAGACCCAGGCAAATCCTTCTGGGCAAGGAGCTTCAACATCATATCCGCGGACCACACTGCACACACATTACACCTACTATCAAGGTTACATGCAGTGCATCTGAAGCAGACATGGTCCTTAAACAGGACCCGGACGAACTTGTGGCACTCGTCACATGATGGCGGAGCCGGCTTGGCCTATAAATAAGCACAAACCTACAATAAGCAAGCGGAACGAGACAAGGATGGAATGCAGACAATTAATTTTCAAATAAATTGACCATAAATTAACTGAAACCCCACCCGCACCCCACCCCGCAACGTTACAGCAAAGATCGCATTGATTATGATGACAAGAACGAAGCGGGCATAAATACACCCATAAAATGATCCTCCAGGATATATAACGGAACCAGGAATCATATTGCATAGCATTCGGGGTATATTTACCAATCAATATAAATTATACTCCTAACGAAAGCCAAAACGATATGTGAAGAAACAACAAAATGTAAACAAACTGCTGTAGCACACGGTAAAACCGCAGACCACACATCTAAATCAAGAATTTTGAAACCACCGATCATTGCAAACAGATCGTGATAACACGCAAAACTTGAACATTCCTAAGTTTTCTGGTACCATTTTTAGTACGCAGCACCCAGAACAAAATGTGCGAATTAATGAAAAAATTTTCTTCACATAAACATCCGAGCACCAAGGGTGTGACGTCACCCGCTCGGATCTTACGGAGAACGACGTCAGCCGATATTCGTGTTACAAATACCGTAGCAAACACCTATTTTCATATCTGCCAATCGCCTGTTGGAGTTAAAGAAGGCGACCATCCGGCATATCTCGTTGTTAACACACGTCCCAGATTCTTTGGGGTTAGAAATTGGAACATGCGACACAAACGAAATTTAGAGACCTAAGTCTTTTAACTATGGAATAATAAGGAAATATACGACCTGGTTATCATCGGCGGTATCCATATTATTCAAATATCCTTGCAGAAGAGTCACTAGCTATCACAATCACAGTTTACACAAAGACTTAGACTTTTATTTCTCAATCTTTCCAACTGCTAAAA
The DNA here is from genome assembly GCA_034401795.1 of Chaetoderma sp. LZ-2023a. Lineage (NCBI taxonomy): Eukaryota > Metazoa > Mollusca > Caudofoveata > Chaetodermatida > Chaetodermatidae > Chaetoderma > Chaetoderma sp. LZ-2023a. The sequence continues at coordinate 30,389 of JAVVLW010001676.1, forward strand.
AGCATGTATTGCTCTTGTTGCTATGCAAACAAGAATGAGCTCTATGGTAGACGGGTACTCGGCAGTTGGGAGCCGAGTACCCGGTTCCAAGGAGTCGATAAAGCTTTCTAAGTCTATAGTCCTAGAGCCAGCTGTCAGGGCCAGCTGTATATCAGAAGTAACAGAATGGTGAGTATTGATAGAAGGAGAAATAGGTCATCTGAATAAGGAGCTGGGAAAAAGTGAATAAGTAACTGGCTTCTCAGGCTTCAGAGAGTTGACCAAATCCAATGCAAACACGTATAATGTTGTTAGAATTCGACTGCGCATTGACCCATATAAAAAAATTCAGACCACGTGACCTAGAAATAGGTTATCTGAATAAGGAGCTGGGAAAAAGCGAATAAGTAACTGGCTTCCTACGCTTCAGAGAATTTACCAAATCCAATGAAAACACATGTAATGTTGTGAGACTCTGACTGCGCATTGAGACACATTAAAAGAAGTATGTCAATTAATTTTATAAAATTGTATTAGATAGCAGAAGACTTAGGGTTAGGGTTATATATGTTTCGTGATCAATTTTGGGGGAAATGTGTTTGGAACTAAAAATTATGCAGATTTTCTTGTTGGTTTAGCAATGAATAAGGACACCACAGAAAAATGGAAACTAAAAGAAAATGATTATTCTGGATATGCATTTCTATTTTAATATGTAGCGTGGTAAACTTTACTGTAAAGTACGGGCGAGAGTAATATTTTAATGATTTATGTGCTTTACCAAAACATAAACCTCGCATAACATTATCAAACACAGATGAAAACGTAAATTTAGTGGACTTTTCAACAATGCATTTTAATAAGCTTCAATTTCATATGAAGCATGCCGATGCCATGGTTTGTTTGATACTTGCCTTATATAATCTCGCACCATGCCTTACATGGCGATACTATAACCTTGACTGCGTCAATAGGTTACGATAACTCTAAATAGTTTTGTAAATATAGGCCCTATAGGCCGATGCCAAATGGTAACACTGAAAACGTAATGCGCAATTTCATTGTCTTGCAACCATGTAACACCGCGCACCCCCCCCCCCCCCCCTCCCCCTCCGCGATAGGCTGATTTTAGATCGAACGTAAATAAACAATTGTCTTAGGCAACCAACTGATTAGCAATTGCTATATCTTCGAAACTTGAATTTATATTTTTTGAAAAACAAATTTATCCTTTTGCAATCTCAAACTAAACACTGCTTTTCACACTTATGTGTTAAACGCTGCTTTCCACACTTAGTAGCCGCCTGCAAGGGATTACCCACATTCGATACCGTTGATGCTTGTGTAAAGCACCCTTTTCAAGTAAACTTTTCAATCTCGTGAGAAACAAATTCCGATTTGTCTAGAAAAGACATGTTATGTCTGCCAAAAATAGTAACTTGTAACCATCTCTTATGGTGTTAAGCGCATAGGTGACAGCTACAGATTCTTTCGAACGTTCGTAAGAACGCTTTATATGAACAACTGGACCTCCGCTGTTTGCCACACACACGAGATCTACTGCGTGGGCACGCATATTATTGCTCACCCACCTCTCTCACTCGCTCTGACGCAGAAAGCAAGGTTATTTCACTTTGAAAATCAAGCATAGCAAATCGCTGCGTTCAGTTTATTTAAATCAAAACTATTATTCGAGCCAGTAGTAATCAGGCATTCAGCACACAAAGCAATTGCATCCGCTTGAGATTCCGGATACTCCCCTTTCTTGCTGAATGCGAACCACAACCTGGCCTTGAAATTGAACCGTCTTTGGATACACGTGTGCACACGCGTCCGCCTTGAAGATACGTTTTCACCATCCATGCCGTCTTCAGTCATGACGGTCACGCATTACTGTGATCAGCAAGTCGGATTATATATGTTTATTCTTTTCCAGCTTAATGAGCATATCTGCCCTGTAGTAACGGTTTGTTCTTAACGAAACGCCCAAACCCGTCTTGACTTATTCTAAAAACCTTGAAAACTTGTAAATTGCACTTATATTGCTCATGTTCCTCTTTCGTTTAAACACTAGCTGCTTCAACAACTGTACATTCTTAATTGCTTATAGTTGAGCGTCCGGGACTGCTATCTAACTTCGAGCTAATTAAGCATGTACACCGGACAGTCAGTTTGTAAGTAGGATATCTAAATCCACGACCATTGCGTAGAAGACACGAAAACAGTCAAGAAAATGCACGTCGAGAAAATATAGAATGAACTGGTCTAATAAAACTTGTTGACACTCTGGCGACTGACCGTAGAATGACTAAACTCGTTACCAAAACGTCCGTGTATACACGGTAACCAACGGTGACCAATACCGGTGTCCACAGGACACCTTCACTCAGGCCCCCAAGCCGAAACGTAGAGACATTAATTATAGGCTATACTGTCGAAACGTCAACAATTATATATACTGAAAGTAGTCCACGGGTTTTTTTCATTGTTTTGTCTTGAAAAGTATAGTGGAATATGTTTCTCTCGTTCTATGTCATATCGCTCACAATTAAACAGAAAGTGTTTCTCATCCTCCACTTCATTACATCTGGGACACAGCCGCTCATTTCTATCTATGCCAATCCATCTTTGCGTTTCTTTGGCGAAGTCTGTGGTTGGGTGTTCGAAAATGCAGAAGCGTTAATGCTTCCCGGTATGTCAGACATTTTAAATAAAGTATAAAACCGATTTGACTGGGCATTAAAGCGCAACGCACACAACGAACATTTCTAGAAACATATGTTCTGAATAAAATGTTTTAGCCAAATGTTCGTAACATGCGATGAATGAAACAAACGTTTCCGAGCAAATGTTTTCGAAAGCAAACCTTTTTGATATTTCAAAAAATGTGTCGGTTTAAACATTAATTGCTGGCCGGTGTGCTTTGACCGAAACAATTCTTGAAAACATTATTTTACCATCAACCAATCAGCGCCAGGCTGAAGTGAGCCTATTTCACCCTGGCGCTGATTGGTTGTTTCTTTACGTATCAACTTCCCTTGAATAAACTGTAATGGCTCAAAGTCCCTAATGATATCCCCCAAATGTCGGCCTGATCTGTTCAGCTATTCTGGAGAAGTCGTTTTCATGAAAGCGATGCCATCTAAGATGGCCGCTAAATCATTAGGTCAATCAAATTCCCTTGAACAAACTTGGTTCATCTGTTGCCATAATAAACGTTCATGAGTTTTGAATTGATCAAGCGAGATTCGGAAAAGAAGCTTTTTAAAGGCGTTTAAAAAAATCAGCCAAAATCGGATTTGTTTGACCAAACCTGTATCTCTATGTCCTAAGGATACTTTGACAAATATACTTGAAATCGGTCCAGTGGTTCTCTACCGGGGCGCCCGAAGCACGGGGGCAGCTACCCCCGTTGCCCTTTGGGCACGGGGCAGCTGTGTCCTTTACCAATTTCCATAAAAATTGTTTTTTTTAATAGGGGCCTACTCCGAGCAGTCTGATCAGTTGTATTAAAGTTCGGTTGTAACGTGTTTTCGCATTCAGCCCATAACGTAATATGGGAGTGATTTTAGGCTGGAGATATCTTTTTTCTTGCATAAAATGTTTCTACATCAGAGAAAAAATGCAAACTCCTTTCTCTCCCCGAAGGTTGAGACGTGTAGGCAAATGTCCTGCCATCATTCCTTCACCCTGGCTATCACTTTCTACTCAGAAGTCTAATAAGGACGTGGAATTACTATGTGTACACAGGTTTTCAGTTTCAACTCACAAGTTTAATTGTGAAGCCCCTGAGCCCTGGTTTCAATTTTCAACTCACAACGCTATAAGTCGCTATTTATGTAGTGGTAGTTACATGTGACATATTGACTAATTTATTATTGATGTGTTTTGTGCCTTATCATTATTGCGATATTTGACGTCTTCAATTCTGAACACGTTTCACGCATCTCTGCAAGTAAAGGTAAGACACGAATTTGACATAATAGTATCTCACTCTCCGTTAATACATTAGTGGGTACAATAGAATATATGTGCGATGATGGGCGGCTGGGCGTAGCCATGTGCTTGGTAACACTACAACAAGAGATACTCCTGGTGATGTTCGTGGAATTGTAGAATTGACAACAACTCTCAAAATCACATTTTAATTGATCCGTAATGTGTATACTGTTTGCAAATGTAGAACACGTTTGTATACACATGACCGTAATACGCGCTCGATGTCGGTGGGGGCAGTTGGGAAACCGGTCTAAGATTTGTTGTTCCCCTCCTACAGAATGGGAGGTGTAGGGTGGTGGGGGTGGGTGGGGGTGGGGTGCTCACTCGGACGAATGTGAACATTCGATGCGCATGGAAGTCATCTCCTGCATTGTGATTAATAAATATCATCCTCTTGGACTTTTGAATAATGTACTTTATGTATGACTATGAGCACCCCACCCCACCCCACCTCACCCCACCCCACCCACATTATCAACTCATAAGGTCGTGATACACATGTTTAGCCACGTCAAGCTTTTTTAGTTCTAGCTATAAGCGATGATACCACCGCCCACACGAAAACAAAATAAGATATTTTAAGTCCTCCTTTGATTAGTCTGAGCCTGGGCCAGATGACCATCAGACAACCCTACGTCAATATGGCTATGTAAGAGGCCGCGAAATCATAATTTAAATCCCTCATTCCATACACGCTAGCTGTTGAATAGTGTGTTACTAATTTGACTTGGCGGCATTACTACCTCAGGAAACAGCAGCGTCCAATAATATTAATTTTAAAATGTTCCCAGAATATTTAACACACCCTAAAGAATTCACTATATTTAGTAATTAACATATTTTATGTCGGTCGTCCGTCATATGTCCATCCAGCAACCGTCCACTTCTTTCTTTAAGCGAGTCATCAAGAACAACTGGGCAGGAATGATCCATAGAGTCGGATAAAGGGTTCTTCACATGTTCAAAATGATTGGTCAATTAGACTTGCGTCTGTCTTGGATAAGCTAGTTATCACAAAAATACCTTCAGATACAACGCACTTGATTTAAACAAAGTTTATTTTAGGCTATGTGGGAGCACAATAAGACATGTCTTATGAGCGTGTCTCCCACTTATATACAAATATATTACATTAAATAAATCAAGAGGCGAATAATAATATTGCCAACTGTCACAACAGTAATAACAACAATAACATTAATAATAATAATAATAATAATAATAATAATAATAATAATAATAATAATAATAATAATAATAATAATAATGATGATGATGATGATGATGATGATGATGATGAGGAGGAGGAGGAGGAGGAGAGATGTTGCAGGTAGCCTAATGATGACAGAATAAAATCTTCGCGAGAAGGAGAAAAGCATGGTTTGACGAATCGGTACAAGGAGAAAGGAGGAGCTCGGTGTACTGTAGTTACCCGTGCTGGTCCACACTGCATGGCCATCCAGAAACATCCGCGGCTATAGATTTGGCGACACAATCCATGAGTGGTGTCTGTAATTACTGTAGGTCATTAAAACCGACAGGTGTCAGTAATATATTGACATAGAATGGTAGAAACCGTGATGTTTAACTCTACATCAGGGTCAGCGCGGCCATATAGAAGTTGTTGGGTGGTTAGGGTTGTTGAGGAGATTTGGTGGAGGCAAGCTCATTTTCAAAGGTGGTTCTTTGCTCGTTAAAAAGTGGACAGTAAAAAAGGTAATGTTTAACAGATTCATTAGGATGGCCGCAGGCGCAGCTGGCAGAGTTAGAGAGGAAGTTATCGAATAGATGTCTATTTTATCCACTACATCCATCACGAAGGCTTCTTAAACATATATTAGCCACTCTTGAGCCGACGTAATACCACGGAGGGGGACTGTGAATACGGGGCATTGATCTTAGTTTGGTCTTGAATTCTGGTAGGGTATTAGACAGAGTAACAGGTGCTGGAAGGGTGTTCCAGGCACGTACTGTTGCTGGGAAAAACGACTGGCGATAGAGTTCCGTTCGACATCTAACTGGGGTGAAAGAATTCGAGCGTCGGATATTGTATGGATTACGTGCTAGTATCAGTGGAGGGAGATAATCACTCAAGGCCTCGCTCGTCATCCCATTGACAATTTTGTAAAACATGACTAATCTGTGAATTTCTCATCGGTGGGAAAGTGTTTCTATGCCAGTTTCTATATACAAATCTTCGATATGGGCACTCCATGTCACTCCGCTAATTGTCCTAAGAGCATACAACTCACTTAAAAATCATTTCTATGAAGAAGTATAATTAGAGGATCATATTATTATTATTAAAGGGATACATCATTGGAAAGCTCATCCAATTTTCTAAGCATTTATGTATTATTTTTTATATTTGTAAAATGTAGTGTTAAGATAATTATAATTTAAAAATAAACCCTATTGACCACTTGATTGACTAAATCTAGGGGCAATGTCGTATTTTATACATATGCAAATAACTGTGAAATTTTTACCTAAATATTTTGAAAATTGTTTGCGCTTTGCATTGGTACGTGGCTTCAATAATTTTGTGATTGAAGTTTAGGAACGTTTTAAGATGCGGTACCCTTTAACGGAATAGTAACTCAACTGCTGGCTGAAGTTATTTGTTTGATTGGCGTCTATCGAGTTCCTTGATTCACGGTCCCATTCACGCCATATCTAGGCTGGTTTATACTGCGGTCTATTATTTGTAACCTCCCATCGTTTTACACTGGTACCCATTTATTCTCCTGAGTGGAGTGAAGGGGATTGCCTCTGTTTCCACCCCATCTTCCACCCGATCGCCTGGCAATCGATGGCTGAGCAATTTATCTTGGACAGTTTTTTAAAGCAAACATAAATAGGAACTAAGGTCTAATCAAATTATTTCCACTGCAAAGCCACCACACCCGATCCCACACTCCACGCACGCCCACGGGTCTGCTCTCTCAGGATAAAAGAGTACATAAGTTCACTCAACATTGCTCTAACATTTAAACCTATCTTAAATATGGACCATATGAAACTCAGAATGCAGAAAATCGAGTCTCAGTCAGCTTGCATCATTCAATGCTTTTTCTTGTGGTCCATGGGTAGGTAAGTTGGTATCCTCGAACACACTTCTGTGAGAGGGGAAAAACTCATTTCAGATCTTCGTGCCCTTTTTGTGGAACATGCCCCCGCCCCTCAAATTTGCTTCCGGCGCCCCTGGTTCTCGAGACGACATTTTAAATTTCCTATTGCTTTAGTACATGAGAGCTTTTGGTGGGAAAAAGATCCAAGAAGACCACCAACCCGGCTTTTTTCGACAGTTCCGAAAATGGCAAATTTGAAATCAGACTACCAAAACCCATATAAAAACAAGTTAGGCTACAAAATCCATCAAATAGAAAAGTTGAATATGGCCACGAAACATGCTACCTTTTGATTGGCCCACAGCAGCCATATTTTTTACTTATCAACATCCCTTGAACAAACTTTAATGGCCCTGAATCCCTAATCATATCCTCCAAATTTCGGCCCTATCCGTTCAGCGGTTCTTGAGAAGTTGTTTTCCCGAAGACTAGGTCACCCAAGATGGCCACCGAAGCATTTGGCCAATCAAGTTCCCTCGAAGAAACGTGGTTTTGATGTTGCCCAAGATGGTGTATGGTTTTTAATCGATCCCCCAAGCGGTTTCGGAGATTATCAGAGATTTCTAAAAATCAGCCAAAATCCAACATGGCCGCTAACCAAATTCGCTGAACAGCTTAGTTTGAAAAGCATATATGTGTATGCCCTAAGGATGCTTTCTGCCATATATACTTGAAATCGGCCCAGTGGTCCTCGAGAAAACATTTCAAATTTCCTATTGCTTCAGCTTTTGGCGGGAGAATGATCGAAGGCTGCCAAATCATTTATCTGGCACAGTTGAAAATGGAAAATTTGAGATCAGAATACCCAAAAAACTATATAAAACCAATTTCAGTTTCAAGATCCATCAAAATAAAAATTCCAATATGGCCGCTAAACGACGTAAAATTTGATTGGCCTACTGCGGTCGTTTCTTTTTAGGTATCATCTTCCCTTGATTAAACTGTAATGGCGCTTAGTTCCTAATCGTGTCTCATAAATTTCAACCAGATCTTCCAGTCGTTTTCGCGAAAATTAGGTCATCCAAGACGGCCGTTAAAGTAGTGGGACAATCATGTTCCCTTGTATAAACTTGGTTCAGCTTTTACCATAGATTATGTTTCAAGAGTTTTGAATCGATCCGCTAAGAGGTTTTGGAGAAGATTTGTAAAGACGTTTCTAAAAATTGGACAAAATCCAAGATGACCACCGGCTAAATTGGCCTATTAGCTTAGTTTGAATAAACTTGGATCTCTATGCTATAAAGATGCTTTCTGCCAAATATACTTGAAATTGATCCAGTGGTTCTCGTGAAGACATTAACAATTTCCTATTGCTTTAGTGTGGGAGCTTCTGGCAGGAAAATGGTCCAAGATGACCAACAAACCGTTTAACCGACACGTTTGAAAATGGCAAATTTGAAATCAGAATCCCAAAAAGCCTATATAAAATCAATTTCGACTTCAAAATCCATCAAATAAAAGCACGCCATATTTTGCATAGTTGGCGGGGGTGGGGGGGGGGGGGTTACCTATCAACTTCCATTAAGCAAACCGTAATGGCCCTTAGTCTCTAATCATGTGATTCATATCTCCCAAATTTTTGTCTATCCATTTAACGGGTCTGGAGAAAAGGTTGACGGATGGACAGACGACGGATGGACGATAGGCGGGCGACGGACGGACGCCACAGCATCGGCTCTTCAGGCCAGGTCAGCTAATAATTTTCCAATAATTGTTTCACTCAACGTACACTGACAGAAACAAATGTTTTTAACCAAAACATTTTCGAAAATATTAAACAGATTTGATTTCCTTTTATAAACATTCGTCATAAATACAGAGATTGTCAAGCCGGAACAGTTTCTCGAGTAGCCGCGTCTGTGATAAACAGCACGACCTCAACACATATCCATTCCGGGAACAGCGGAACATGGCAAGAAATGCACTCCGATCATTTTTATTAAACACAAGATACAATATCGGATTCATTGTGGTGTTAAGAAAGCCCATAAAATGAATAACACTGTACACTGTAGTGTGTACACACGTTTCACAAATACAGCTAATGGGAAAAATTACAATCCAAGGTCCCCAAAAGACTAGGAATAAGATAACTTGTGTCAGTAATGTCAGCAGACATCGACGATTCTGCGCACTGATCTTGTCTCTGTCAGCAGTGTTAGGCAGAGTTTGACTTGTTGCTTCAACTAGTCCTTGTTCTGTTTTGCGCTCTTTGATTCGAGATACATCTTTTCTGCGTTTTAAGCTGGCCATTAAGACTATGAACAATACAATTAAACACGCAGGGGTCCGTATGGGATCAACAGAACGAACCCGACGATGAAGATAAAGTTACAGCGTGGGTAATAACATTCATATGACATCGAAGTTCCGTTGATATTGTCAAGAATTACATATGCTATTACTCCTGATATGTAAGAAAGAAGACAAATTACCACCGACACAAACTGTCATAGCTCTGCAGTTGGTGAACTTTGAATGGTTAGCTAAAGGGTCAGCCACAGCCCGAAATCTATCATAAGCAATTGCATCCAAATGCAAATTGGAAATCGCACAACAGGGCAAATCACGTGATAAACACATAACACGCACCATGGCCAATAACCAAACACGGTGTACATAGTCATGGATGTTATGCAACTAGCATCAACTACCAGGTCTGATAAAGCAAGTGATACGACACTGTAATTTGAATAGATCAATCGCCGAAACTTTAGCACACATAATATGATAGCGCCGTTAAAGAACACAGCCGGCATCGCGCATATCAACATAATTGCATATCTGCCAAAGTTCCTATCGAATGCGCCTCTAACGGTCATGCCTGGACTACCGAGGGCACCGGTACAACTGCCTAGTGTTGCATTGAGCAGGTTGTCCAAGCTTTCCATTTCAGAACACGATGTCTGATCCAACACACCCATTGTTTGTTTTTCGTGTATAAGATGTACCTATCGCGAATTGTTTTTACTATGTACACCTATATCAGTACATGTATGTGCAATTTTGAGGTCCCTGGAAGTAAGAAAATACTTTACGATGTAAGAAATAATCGGTTGAAAATATTGAAACTAAGCGGACTAGAAGTCATTTCTGCCTCGGGGAGCAATGGCTTTCACTCAAGTTATTTTCTAAATACGCAAAAGCTTTGCTGCACTTGCATAGATATTAAAATTAAAGTGGGTGAATTTCAGGAGAAAAGCAAGAATAACAAGATAAATCAGAGATTGCATACCCTTGCCCTCCCGATCGTTGGTCAAATCTTTTTAATTTCTGATTTTTTCCTAATCGAGACCAAAGTTATTGTTAGCTTCTTCTTCTTCTTTTCGTTCGCTGATCATACCGCCAGTCCTGTAAGTGACTATCGACATGATCATAAGCGTTAAGTGCGTGGATCTATGGTTTATTAGAGTGCGCCGTGCGGCCTGGAACCTCCGTCTTCAGCACTCGAGGTTTCTGTCAGGGTTACCTCACCCTTACCTCCTTTAGTCGCCTCTTACGACACGCAGAGGATACGGAAGGTGTATTCTAAGCCCCACCCACAGGACAATTGTTAGCTATACCTAGAGTAACGTATAGCTATAGCCAACACCCCTAATTATGTTAGAATGTGTCAGTGCTATATCAGACCCGTCGTTTCTGAGATATAGCTGCGAGCAGACCCGGGCGGATGGGCAGACAGACGGACGAACAAAAAGGTATACAGACAAACAGACGGACTGGCGCGAATTCAACATCCTCTTCCACATAAAAGGTGAGGGTAGCAAGAACATGCGTATTCTTAGTTCTGCGCTTTTACTGTGCATGGCACTTGTCACAATCAGTATGCTAAATAAGTGAGTCGTAACACAGAATTGCTAACAAAGACAACGCGTATTGACGAACGGTATTGCTGTCAAACTGGAGAGTAACACAGGCGATACCGTACCTTTGTGTCCATGCGCCTCTTGGTAGAATCGCTTGTAAGTGCAGAAGATTACAATTACTCAGGCCCGTTCTTCTTATTTTGTTCGTCCTGGTTAAAAAGTGCGAACCACATCTCCGCCTACATTTCCGCCGCATACGGTTTTGGTGCGCTCAACATTTGCAAACTAGTACCAGTGGAGTAATCGCCTGCTTATTAAGGCCGAATTAACAGTATGTGGCAGCAGAACATCCCCCACCCCTCACCCCTTCATGAGTTTTGGATCGATTCACCAAGCGATTTTGGAGAAGATTTTTAAAGATGTTTCCTAAAATCGGCCGAAATCCAAGATGGACGCCGGCCAAATTGGCCGATCATCTTCATTTGAACAAACTTGGACCCCTATGCCCTACCGATGCTTCCTGCCAAATATAATCGGCCCAACTGTTCTTGAGAAGAAGTCATTTAAAGGAAAAGTTGACTGACGGACGGATGGACAATGGATGGTCGCCATGGGATAAGCTCACTTGGCCTTTCAGACCAGGTGAGCTAATAAGAACTAGGATGAGTCCCACCAAATTTAGGTAAAGTCACTCCAGTGGGTTTCCTCAAGAAATTTTAAATTTCTGATTGTTTTACTATGAGTATTTGGAAGGAAATAGTCCAAGATGGTCACCAACCTGTTTATAGATAAAACAAATTTAGGCTTCAAAATCCATTAAATAATGTTCCAGTGGCAATGTTTATAGCGTACTAAGTTCCCTTGAAGAACCTTTAGGCCTTATGACCTAATCATCCTTCGCAAATTTCGATCTGATCATTTCAGAGATTCGGGAGAAGTCATTTGCGTGAAAATTAGGTCTTCCAAGATGGATGCCGAAATATTTGGCCAAACAAGTTGCCACGAACAAACTGGTTTTAGCTATTGCTCTAGATGCCTCAGGAGTTTCGAATCAATCCCCAATGGGTTTCGGATATTTTAAAGACGTTTCTAAAAAACGGGCAAAATAAAAAGATGGCCACCAGCCAAATAGGTCGATTGGTTTTATTTAAGCAAATTTGGATCTAATATGGTCCAAGTATGTTTCTGACCAAATTTCATTAAAATCGGTCCACTGGTTCTCGAGAAGGCATTTTAAATTTCCTATTGGTTTAGTATGGGAGATGTTGGCAGCAAAAACATCCACGATGGCTGCCAAACCGTTTATCTGACAGTTTCGAAAGTGGCAAATTTGAAATCAACAAACTGAAAACCCCATATAAAACATTTGCTGCTTCAAAATCCATCAAATAATAAAAAATCTAATATGTTCGTCAAACATGCTTCATTTTCATTGGTCCACAGCAGCCATTGCTTTACGTATTAACTTCCCTTGAATAAACTTTAATAGCCCTTAGGCACTAATCACATCTCTCACATTTCGGAGCAGCATCCAAGAGTCAAATTCCTTCGAACAGCCTTGGTTCAACTCCAAGGAATCAATCTAACATAATTTGATGCGCCTACGACCCATACGACTGCCTGAAATTCAATATGGCTACCATGCATAGAGGTCAATTGTAAAATCATCTTGACTCAGCACCCGTCGAAGACACTTTGTTTTAATGTCTAGACACACATGAATCTATGCATGGTAGTCTCATCAGCCCACCAATCCAACTGCCTGAAATCCATTTGTCCACAATGCGAGATACGGTAAATCATAAAGTTGCAATAACTCGGCAGCTACTAAAGATAGAACTTAATGTTGATATCTAGGCCAATAATTTCAACCATGACGAGTCCATCTAGAAAGATCCGGCATTTTATGTGTCCTTAGGACAATATATAAGGATGGCTATCAGACTACATGTTCATATGCACAATGATTATGTCATTGGATTCTTTTGCAATGCGAGGGGCATTATTTCTTCATATAATGAAGTTTTGTACTTCGGGAAATGAGCTACCAAGTGTCTCAAAATACTGGAGTTCCAGAGAGCATTGGCTCTTGAATGCTGCAGTGTCCGATATTCAGCTGGTGTGATGACTGACTTGTTTGTCTTCACTCTGAGCGGGTGTCGCGGTGCTTACCCTATGGCAACAGAGCTCACACAGCATCATATGAGGGAATCATAAACTATGGCAGTGCTATTTTTGGTGTGATGCAGTTGAAGATTCCTGGTCTGAAAAAGGCAGCAGCCAAACTCTGTCTCCTTTAAAGACCACTCCAGAAAATTACACCGGACAAAAGATCAATTCGCCTGAAAGTCAACTACTCTGTCAGCTTAACCAACACCCCGAGGAAGGAAGCAGCATATTTCTCCCAGCTTCATTCCAAGAACCAAATTGAATGGTCTGCATTGAATGCTCTATGGGTCCGGGTTCAGGTTTGCATACACAGGCCCAAGACTCTGTATCTTCGGTGCACTCATCGATCCATTCAGTCTCAACCAGACACTGTTCGGACTACCATGGCCTGCCTCGATCAGACGTTCAGAAGCCTTGACATGCTCAACATCCACCTAACACTGAACATGCAGCTCTACATCACCTCCTGCCTTATCAAGTGGAGCGATCCTGTATAATGGAAAATTGTGTTTCGTAGACCAGGAATGATGCACACTTTGATGTCTTTCAAAAGCACAATCAGATACAACATGAAAGCTAGCGATGCTGAGGAGTGCGTCGGTGCTGCATACAGAGGTATCGCTATCTTCTTCAATGGAATGGTATGGCCGAAGGCAGTAATAGCCTTTCGTACGTTTGTTGCTGCACTAATTCATAATTTCTTACAAGAGGGAGAGAAAAGCCTTGCAGATATGTTGCACACCTCAAGAAGACAAGAGCGCAACGCATGTGCAGACTCTAGATGAACTGCTTTATCGCACTGACCATGTGTGCACACCAATTCCGGAGGGCTGAATGTGAAGGTGACTGGCTACTACACCAGCACTTCCAGAGATGATGTTCCCATATTTATTTGAAATTGGACATCATAATTATGCACAGTACATCAGCCAAGAAGGATCTCCTCGATGGAGCACATGATGCCATCACTCTGAAGGAGCTGTCCGGTGGCCAGTTTGGGGATCAGACACATGTCAAGAACGACAAGCTCTGGGCATGAAGGGTATCTCCACTAATCCTAAACAAGTAGCTGTCTGGATTGAGTCACTTGGTGTCTGCTCTGGAGGATATGCACAGCCCTGATAGGGAAACTATTTCTTCACCTGCCAAGCTCAAAGGAGGCGAGATGTGGGTTGGACAGATCGACGACAGAAGATCATGGATGATATCCGGTGGCATTCTCATTCACTCATCGAACAATCGGCAGCCTTGTACGACATCGTCAAAGGACACGTGCCACTTTCAGATGTCAACGTACACGATATAGTTGCACTTAGATAGATGAAGAAAGCTGTTGTTGCATCTCTCCGTGATGACTCACACAACCCGATCAAGAAACAGGTCAAGATTCTGCAGGTACTGAAGCGCTGTGTGAAGGTGAGATACAACTGTCTGTGAACTTGAAGCCATATTCGCTAGTCTCCAGGGCAGTAGACTGAAAAGGAAACCTCAAGTTGCCCTGTGCCTGTGGCATTCATCGACGAACGTGGCTGCCTCAAAAAGGGTAACAAGGCGGTTCTGATCAACCACCTTGGCATCTTCATAAAGAATCTTCCACCTCCTCCTACCACTGGTGGTGCATGCCTGGCCCTCCATCTCCAGCGAGCACATTTCAAAATGATGCTTTGGAACGCTGTGGACAAGGTTGACCAAACTGGTTACTGTCCAAATCACTGACTATGGATGGGAAGTTCATGAAAATGAACAAGCGATATGGAGCAAAGGAGGAGGAGGAAGAGAGAGAGAGAGAGAGAGAGAGAGAGAGAGAGAGAGAGAGAGAGAGAGAGAGAGAGAGAGAGAGAGAGAGAGAGAGAGACAGAGAGAGATATTGGTGACAAAAGATGACGTTTCTTTAAAACTGGTCTTTGTTTGAAAGTGGCCACCTTCTGTGGCCGTAATCTAAAGGCCTATACGGTGGTCGCCATACACATATTTCACTGTAATAGGTTGATATCATTGTATCAACTATCATATGTCTTAATATTGACGTCTTGAAAATTCAGCAATAAATGATACTCTGCTCGTATGTTCCATGGAGTTTATTGGATTGCTACCCATAGATAACCAGTTGAGTCTCTATCCTAAATGGTTTCTGAGTTATGACAATTTACATTTGACCTCATTGTGTACAGTGGCCATATTCGATTTCAGACAATTGGATGGATAATAAGAGCATATGTTAGATCGATTCCTCCGGGTTTTAAACATGGGTCTAGATGCCAACCCTTAGACTATTGTCAATAGTTATAATGATTTAACAATTTACTTCATTATTCATGGTGCCCATATTTGATTTAGACAAGTGGATTGGTGGTTGGGCATTGGTCTAGACACCAAAACGAAGTCTCTATGCGGCTTACTAAGGAAGATAGTATTGCTTTAGTGATTTGATCTAATTAATATGCTAATTAGGTGAATTATGCAAAATGCTACACATATAGAGATTAGCATCTGGCAGTGTCCGAGTCCTTAGAATCTGTATTTTGCATTTCCAACATAAAACCGTATATTATTCAATATTTCTAGGTTCGTCTGCTGACTAGTAGACTACGGCCCGATTTATAAGTCAAACTTCTCTTGTGCCATGCCAACTAAATACGCCTGAAAATGACAGAGTCCCCTACATAAATCAACGAGTCGTCATTAGCGTGGCGCGACAGAAAGTTTGACTTATAACCCGGCCACCACACTATTTAATCTGACATCTTTAGTGATAAATTTGAAATCAGCATACCAAAAAAAACACATACAACCAATTTCGGATTCAAGATAAGAAAATCCAAGACGGCTGGCAAGACTCGGAATTCTTGAACAAAGTTTAATGGCGCTAATCACATCTCCTACATTTCGGCCTGATCAGTTCAGCGGTTCTGGAGTAGTTTACATGAAAACTAAGTTATTCTAGGTGCCTGCAAAAGCATTTGGCTAAACAAGATCCCTTAAACAAACTTGGTTCAGCTCTTGCCCTAGATGATGTTTCATCATTTTTCAATCGATCCTTAAGCTGTTTCGGAGAAGATTTTTAAAGGCGTTCTAAAAATCGGCCAAGATACAACATGGCTGCCAGTCAGATTGGCTGATAACCTTCATTTAATCAAACTTGGATCGCTATGCCCTAAGGATGATTCCTGCCAAATATTATTGAAATCGGCTTGGTGGGTCTTAAGTCGTTTAAAGAAAAACGGACAGACAGTCAGCATGGTAGAAGCTCACTTTGCCATACTGGCCAGGTGAAATAAAATTCTCAAATGAAAGTTCAAAACACTGAGATCTGGCCGGGACCATACATTTTTAACAAATTTTATGCATTTCAGGAGAGATAACTCTGGCAAATATCTTGACAAAATGAAATCATGACTACATCTTCACCTAATATGTTCAGCAAAAAGTTTCAAATGTATATCAAACCTCAGAGATCTGACCTGGACAAGAATTTGTTATCCTTTTAGCTCTGATATCAGCCAAAAACGGCTTCTGCAGTGGTCTTGAGCAATGTCCGTTTGCAGACCAAGAGAAGATTACTTTTGGAAATTTACTACTAGAATAACTAGCCCAATAAATGGCCAAGTCATTCCAGTCGTAAGTTTTCAAAAATAGTCTTCTCTTGGTCTGATGGGCATTTTCCTCGAGACAATTTTAATTTCTTTTCAAATTTAAGGGTTATCTGGTTAAACAGGACAGCCACAACATGCTCTCACATAATGACAAATAAACAAAAAAAACACCTGCCTACCTAGCTAGGACCTACATTTCCTTTGGGGTAGAATCTGCGTACCGGTAAGTGATCCATTGCCAATGTTTGTTAGCTGATAACTGTCACTTCCAATTGTCTAAACCTCTTTTGGACAATACCATAATATTCTACAGCACATCAGCTCACCCCCCCCCCCCCTCACCCCACCCCCCCCCAATGTGCACGACGTACTTACCGTATCTCAATAAGCTTCACCATCACTAATCAAGACGAAATGAACTAGTTTCCTCAGTTCTTGCTTGATGTAATTAATGTACTGTATGTGAGCTATCCACTGGATTGGAGTGACATATTCAGAGACCGTATCTACAGCCAATGCTTTATTAACACTTGATAATTCCATTTCTAACATTGCTTGGTATCACAATCACGATGAAGCTGGTAGAATGGAGGTATCTGATATGTCACTCAAGTATCTGAAGTCATAATCAATTATGTCACTAGTTAGCTGATGTCACAATCATAATGACGTATATCTCCATCATGAATATCAAAGTGTGTCACTGGTGTATGGATTGTATGACATCAGAATCACAATCACGATGAAGCTAGTAGAATGGAGGTATCTGATATGTCACTCAAGTATCTGAAGTCATAATCAATTATGTCACTAGTTAGCTGATGTCACAATCATAATGACGTATAGCTCCATCATGATTATCAAAGTGTGTCACTGGTGTATGGATTGTATGACATCAGAATCACAATCACGATGAAGCTAGTAGAATGGAGGTATCTGATATGTCACTCAAGTATCTGAAGTCATAATCAATTATGTCACTAGTTAGCTGATGTCACAATCATAATGATGTATATCTCCATCATGAATACCAAAGTGTGACATTGATGAATTACAATTTAACCCTTTAATACTCATATCAGCCAAAAACGGCTTCTGCAGTGGTCGTGAGAAATGCCCATTTGCAAACCAAGAGAATTTTTTTTTTTAATTTACCACAGTCATTCCAGTGGTAAATTTTCAAAAATAGTCTTCTCTTGTTCTTCAAATGGGCATTTTCTATGAGAAAATTGAAATTTTCTTTAATGAATTCGAGGGTTAAGGGTTAATATATACACCTGTGCAAAAGTTAAGCACCACCCTATTTTTACGCACATGCGAGGGTATATTCATGTGCTATGAAGAAAGCAATAGCATAAACATTTATGTACTTATCCATCTTAGTGCAAGAGGTAATAATGCAACTAGAGGAATGCTGATTATGATGGTGGGGAAACACTGTATGTTTTTGTTTGAACTTGAAAACGAGGCCTGAATATGGTTACGTTGACACAACTGACAACTATTGCCCTACAGTTGACACACGTGGCTAGATTGTCATTAATGGTGTCTGAAAACGAAGTTTAACATCTGTGCACGAGTTTGAGACTGTCATTATTAATACCGGGTATATCCACCTTGTGCCTGGATGACGGCCTGGACACGACGTCTCATGCTGGTCACCAACCGACTGATACGCCATTGTGGTATTCGTTGCCATTCAAGATGGAGTGCGTCTGTTAATTCCTGTAGGTTCTGCACAGGAGGATCCCTCCTTCTCACCATGTTTCCCAGAATGTCCCAGATATGCTCAATAGGGTTCATGTCAGGGCTCCTTGCTGGCCATGGTAGGGTTTCGATGGCATTCTGGCGGAGGTATTCATGCACAGCTCTAGCACGATGTGGTCGGGCGTTGTCATCCATGAATATAGGGTGGGTTCCAGGTGCATGATTTACAAAATGAGGGACCACAACTCTATCCAGTATGGAATCTTGATATCTTTGTCCATTTAGTGTTCCAGGTACAGTCAACAGATCCAGCTTACAATCAAATGAGATGCACCCCCATATCATAACGGAACCTCCACCAAATGGAACTTCTTCCATGATGTTACGTTGGTCGTACGCCGTGCGTCTGGACCTCCATACACGAGTTCGACCATCTGTGGCATGAAGCAGGAACCGACTTTCATCGGACCAGTGTACCCGTCTCCAGGACCTCATGTTCCAGTGTCTTCTTTCGTTGCACCACCTCAGACGCTCCTCTTTGTGGTGTGCAGTGAGGAGAGGACGTCTGACAGGTCTCCTAGCTTTCATGCCAGCAGCATACAGTCTCCTTTTGACGGTAGACATTGACACTCTATTGCGCGTTTCCCATTGCTGGCTGAGCACTCTGCTGTTGGTGAATGGAGATCTCCTAACAAGGCGTACTAGGGCTCGATCATCACGGGCAGTAGTCTTCTTCGGTCTTCCAGATCTAGGCCTATCCTTCACCTCGTTAGTTTGCCCATGTTTTGCAATCAAACGACTGATTACAGTATGGTTAATGTTCAGCTGTCTGCCAATCTCTCTGCATGATATACCAGTGGTATGCATGCCTATGATTTGCCATTTCACACGATCACTTAACCTTCGTCTTGCCATAGCGGTTCACAATCAAGAGCTAATTCTCTCTGTACAAATAAACCACGGTCATGAACACAAAATTCCTAATCGTGTCGCCTAAATCTGTATGTAATGTTCTACACCTCAAACTGGACTTTTACATAACTGAACATGTGTGCTGTTTCCCGCCACGCACGGACATCAAGCGGCGTGAAGTCATGCATGCATGTGCATTTCGTACTTGGAATTATGTCAGCTAACGCGGGGACAAAAAGTATGGCAGCCTAGTTGTACCATCATGTTTCTACGTTCTATTGTTTTTGCTGGTGCTTAACTTTTGCACAGGTGTATACATTCTGCTGAATATTTTAAAACCTCCCCCAAGAAAGCCCAGAAAGTTGCGACCTGCGGTTAAACCATAACCCTTTAGATTCCAGTATCTCAATTTGAAATTCTGTCTCCTTTCTGCGCGGCACTCCTAGAGTGAGCTTAGGTTCTCAGTAGAGTAGCTTTCGTACTGCCTAAACGCCATATAGCGGCTAGAGTTCGCGCTCGAGCGCCGCTAGGTACTCTTGTCAACGCACACCAATAGGAGGGCTGCCTCCCATACCTATTCAAGTAGCAACTCTCCTAAGGTCCTAAGCTCATGTCATGTCATTCATTTTGGTCCAAAGGGAGATACGATAATTGCTAATATCTAGGAGTATTGTCATGTCAAGCTTAATAATGTCTATAGCAACCCATTTTGGGACAAACATTGCGAGAAAATGTATTAGATTATCACCAAGCTACTATTAGAACATCATGAGCGTGTTTTCTAGATAATACAACTTGATATTTAATCATTTCACCTCTTGAATTGGCAGGTTTTTAACGAAAAGATGGCTACCTGATAGCGATCGTCGGAACTGAGAAAATGTTATTACAAACATACTCGAATTCGGAGACCGGCCAGAGTCTGTTTTAGATAAACTATCACTGCGCATACCAGCTATGCAGTGTATATCACACTGTGTAGCCTGGTTCCCTAATAAATGACCCAGGGAACCAGGCTAACGCAAGCTAAAATTCGGACTGCCTTAACTTCCTGGTTATTATTCTATAAAACTATGCACATGCGTGTCAAGATAATGCAGTGACATGCGGAATAGTAATACAATTTGGACAGTTAATACGCTAATTATTCTCACATGGCCAAAAACTGTTAGTCGAATGTGTATCATTTATGATGTACAATACATTCTTCTTTTATTTCTTTCAAAAATTTGTAGAGAAAATCATATTTAATGTGACTGAAAATGATATTCATACGCGGGCTTTGCAGATTACCGGAACTTCACAGAATTACATGTGCCTGGGTCCATTGATATAAATGCCTGAGTCCCTGGTCAATTCGGTCTTCAGCCAACATCCCACAATGCATTGCGTTTACTACAGTTTAATGTTAACAGGAACACAGTTCCTGTTACAGGTTCCGGTTTAACTTTAGGCTAAGTTCAGATATGTTGTCAGGGTAAGCAATGTACCTAAACATATCCAAATGACCAAGAGTATAATCGAACACCGGTATAATGGGGTACAAATTTGTATCACGTGGTACAAATTCGACTCAATTACTCCGGCTTCAAGTGAGAGGAAAAGTATGTGCATGCATAAACAGGCAAAGCAACCAGGTGATAATTCTGGTCGGAGTAATGCGACATATCAGAATTCAACCTTAAACAGTAGCAAGCGCGAAGCATTGTGGGATGTTGGCTGGAGACCGAATATTATTAAATGTATGCCAACTATAATTAATTGTCTATCTGCATGCTGAATTTCTGTGCACTACTATTTTCATGAGGTTTAACTCTAGATATGCTGAATATCTTGAAACTATTTGACTACTGAAAGCTGTGTGGCTAAGACACCAACAACTTTCACTCAAATTGTTTTCCAAATATTCAGCTAGGCAAGAGTTATTGCCCATTAAAATAATTTTTTGCTGGTTTGCAGCACTCGGACAGTCAATGCTAAGACTTCGATACATTACACTCGATTGTTAAAATTACAAAACATATATAATATATATTTATTATTATATTTATTCATCTAGTGTCCACAATTTCCATGAAAATGTCACTTGGTTTGAAATCTAAGCGCCTGTGATGTTTCTTCATTGTGTCAGTGCAAGCAGCTAATATTCCATGTATAAAACGTTCCATCATAAATACACAGCATATCTTCAATACCCAACTGTTGACCGACTTCTGACTAATGGTCACGTTTCATTGAATACTGCTGTAAATCACTGCCACAACAAACTGAAAGCAAGGCATAAAAACATTTAAGCAAAATAGCAATTCAATCATGCACTGAATTTAGGAAAGAATAAGGTTAGAGAAATTAAATTTTTTGCTTGACAATCCCTCCTATGAATATAATTTTTGTGTATCTACTATCTAGAAGAATAGTGGAACTTTGCGGAATTATTTCCAGTTTTTCCCGATTTTATTAGCTTTGTCAGCCAAATCTTTATTTCTCTCCGAACTCCACAGAATTTTCTGTTCTATATAGTTTTCTTAAAGAATAACTAATTCCACCTCTTGATAGCTATTCAGGTGATCTAACACGCCGATCATAAACTATCCAGGTAATTTTAAGATTTTTATCACGCAGGTAAGGAGACATTCAGGATTTAGCAGTTAAATGTTGTCACATTTCTACACCCTATGATGGCGGTCATGATTTATTTTTCAACCAATCAGAAAACCCCTAGTGTGTCTGCCTTGGTATATACGCTCAGTCATAGAAGCGCCAGCTATAGTTTGGCAATGTGGTATAAAAGCAATCCTACAGCTAAGCTGTTGAATATTTTGAAACCAATTTGATAGGAAGTAGGCTTGCACGATTGTCCGATATTATCGAAAATCACGATTTTTTATTCAGCCATGATTTTTTACGATATGATTTTGAAAAAATTTAGATATCACGAAAATTTTACTGTCACGCCATATTCTGCCTATTTGTCATGTATTTGTAGCGTAGACTTCTATTACTGCAAGCTGCGCAATTTATTTCCAAACCAACATCTTTGCGAGAGGGTGGGCTTATATTAAGAATAGGTCAAGAAAAAGTTGAAGTTCATTCTTTAAAATAATTTTAAAAGATGGACTTGTAATGCGAAAATTGAACGCAATTTACCGGTACAATTTCTTCCCGCCGTACTGTATACCTCAAAACCATGATCGCGAGAGTGAAATTAATACCTGGGACGGTATAAATATTGTATATTTCTTAATAAGCATGGTTTATAAAATCTAAATTAATCCTAAATTTGACAAGAAATGTCGTCGCGAAAATATATAAATCACGTGATATTGCTTGCTCTCCTGTTTTTGGAGGCGAGAGGTGGTGCGTTCACAAATGTTATAGCTAAATGAGACGGTATACACGCTTTAGCCATCAAGGTGAACTATCCGAGATGTTTCTGAAGGCTAACTATTATTCGTAAAATACATAAATCACGTGATTTTGCTCTCTCTCTCTCTCTCTCTCGCGCTCTCTCTCTCTCTCTTTCTCTCTCTCTCTCTTGCTTTTGGAGGCGAGAGGTGGTGCGTTCACAAATGTGATAGCTAAATGAGATGGTATACACGTTTTAGCCTGCAAGGTGAACTATCCGAGATGTTTCTGAAGACTAACTATTACTACTAAACGGGTACTCGGTAAATGCGGATCAGATCTAAAAATTAGATATCTATGGATCTAATATCACATGATTTGTAAATTTTCACAAAGACGATATGAAATATAAATTTTTTTGATTAATTTTGATCTAATAAACGATGGTTATAACAGAGTGCGCGATATTTGGGTTGTCCAATGTAATAATTTCACTCCCGCAATGATGGCCAAGGTATACAGTAAGGCGTCAAGATGTAAGGCGTCAAAGATTTACAGCGGGAAATTTCCTATTTTCGTGTTATTAACGATCGTCCTTTAAGTATCTTGGCGACTACATTTAATGTTTTTGTTTAATTTTACAAATTAGAAGTCATATTCGGTTAAAACTTATATGAAAACTCATAGCGAAGCCGACCTGTCTACATAACCCAAACCGTGCAATCCAACACAATTCAAGACCAATTCACGCCATGAATTCATACCATAAAATAAGCTATACGATATATCGAAATATCGCGATTTTCTCACCACGATATATCGCGATACATCCTAGGACAATATCGTGCAAGCCTAATTGGAAGTTGTTGCTGCCATAGGCAGCAGCAACATCCAGTCAAATTAGTTTCAAAATATTCAATGGGATGATCATTACATAATAAAGAATGTGATACATTGGAGCTTATATGACATCACACACAATAGCGTGAGGAGAAACAATGGTGTCGATCGTGGTTCAACATTTACTCGATATTACAAAACAGATAATTGCGATACAGATCAGGGAATGTGACAGGATATGAATGATATGGAATCTATAAACCATATTCTATCGTGTAATACAACATCTGAGACGAGATTAGCATCGCTTTAATACATTAACGGACAAGTCTACAAAAAATCACTTCTGCAAAGGCTAGAAGAATGATAAAAGAGAAAATGTTTTTGAAAATTTACCATTGTAATGGCTGGCTTCTTAATCACTGGGTAACTCTGTCGTTTTTCATTGAATCAAGTTCATTATTGCAATGCCGATTGTATACTAGATTCCTACAGGAACATCTTGATCAGGTTTGATATAAAGCTTTCCAAATACAAGAGGCCTGTATCGCCCACCTGGGATTATTGGCCACTGGAAATACCAAATAAAATAAGACGACCACTGGAACAAGATGGCCACCAGCCGAATTTTCAACTCGGCATCGTTTGAACAAACTTGAATCTCTATACTCTAAAGAGTGCTGCTGCCAAATATCATTGAGATCGGCCCACTGGTTTTCGAGAAGATATTTTAAAATTGGAAAATGGCAAATTTAAGATCAGAATACCAAAAGATATATATATAAAACCAATTCGGCCTCAAAATCCATTAAATAAAAGAAATCCACTATGGCCGCCAAACACACTACATTTTGATTTGCCCACGACGGCCATGTTTTTGACGTAGCAAATTCCCTTGAACAAACTTTAATGGCCTATCATCCATAATCATATCATATAGCCAAATCGGCCCGATCCGTTGAGCGGTTCTATAGAAGTCATTTTCGCGAAAACTAGGTCGTCCAAGATGGCCGCTGAACTATTTGGCCAATTAAGTTCCCTTAATAAACTTCGTTCAGCTCTTTCCCTAGGTCATCATCATAAGTTTTGAATTGATGCCCCAAGCGGTTTTGGAGATTTAAAAATATATGTTTGAACAAACTCGACCCTCTATGCCCTAAGGATTGTTCCTGCCAAATATAATTCAAATCGGACCAGTGTTTCTCGAGAAGGCATTTTAGATTTCCCATTGCTTTAGTACATGGGAGCTTCTTGCGGGAAAATGATTCAAGATGGCCACTAAATC
Organism: Chaetoderma sp. LZ-2023a; assembly: GCA_034401795.1. Lineage (NCBI taxonomy): Eukaryota > Metazoa > Mollusca > Caudofoveata > Chaetodermatida > Chaetodermatidae > Chaetoderma > Chaetoderma sp. LZ-2023a. The sequence continues at coordinate 55,155 of JAVVLW010001676.1, forward strand.
ATTTATCCGACAGTTTCGAAAATTTCAAATTTGATATCAGAATACCCAAAAACACATATAAAACCAATTTAGGGCTCCAAATCCAGCAAATAAAAAAAATCAAATATGGCCGCTAAACATGCAACTTCTTGATCGGCCCACGGTGGCCATGCTTTTGACGTATCAACTTAAACAAACTTTAATGGCCCTTAGTCCCTAATCATATCTCCCAAATTTATGCCCAATCACTGCAGCGATTCTGGAGAAGTCGTTTTCGTTAAAACTAGGTCATCCAAGATGGCCATCAAACTATTTGGCCAATTAAGTTCCCTTGGACAAACTTGGTTCATCTCTTGCCATAGATGATATTTCATGAGGTCTGAATCGATCCCTCAAGTGGCCTTGGAGAGGATTTTTAGACGTTTGTAAAAATAGGCCTAAATACAAGATGGCCGCCGGCCAAATCGGCCTCGTTTGAACAAACTTGGATCCCTATGGCCTAAGCACTGTTCCTGCTAAATATAATTCAAATCGGCCTGGTTCTTCAACCAAATTTGCTATGTCGGTTACCCATATGATTCCGCTTTGCAAGACGATATTTACATTTGGCTCCACCCCAAGGGGTCAAAACACTTATAATGCAACTCCTCTGAAACTGTTAGACGGAACTCAACCAAATTTGTTATGTGAGTTACCCATATGATTGTAGAGTGCAGGAGGCCATTTACATTTCGCTCCGCCACCAAGTGGTATGGGAAGGGGTCAAATGGTCAAATTTTAACCTGCGGAAATTGATTGTAACGAATCTCCTCCAAAACCGTTGGACATAATTCAACAAAATTTGGTATGTAAGCTACACATATCAATGTGGAGTACTTACATGAGCACATTTACATTTGGCCCCTCCCCTAGGGGTGGGTGAGGAATGGAGGTCAAAAGGTCCAAAAATTGATTGTCATGCAACTCCTCCGAAACCACTGGACGGAATTCAACCAAATCTGGTATGTGAAGCAGTGCTGATCACCAGACATTGAAAAAGACATCCAATGATCTGTCAATCTGCATGATCCCGTCAAACCTCCAGTGCTACTGATGTGAGTGTGGGATGGGTGGTTTTTATGGAGTCTGTATGTTTGCCGTATGATTCCTGTGTTTGTGGATGAGGGCTCAGTTAATGAGTGACAGGTGTTAGTAATACAATATGACAGGTGCTATTAGTTAATAAATCATGGTGGGGCAAATCAATGTGGAGTAGATGAGCACATTTACATTTGGCCCACTCCCTTTGGGTGGGGTCAAAAGGTCAATAAATTAATTGTAATGCAACTCATCCAAAATCGTTTGACCGAATTCAAACAAATTTGGTATGTAAGTTACCCATATCAATTTGGAGTGCATGAGCACATTTAGATGTGGCCCACACCCAGGAGTGGGTGGGGTGCGATTCAAGTGTCAAGAAATTGATTGTAATGCAACTCCTCCGAAAACATTGGTCGGAATTCAACCAAATTTGGTATGTCACTTAACCATATCAATGTGGAGTGGATGAGCACATTTACATTTGGCCCCGCCCACAGGGGGTGGGGGAATGGGGTAAAAAAGTCATGAAATTGATTTTAATGCAACTCCTCTGACACTGTTGGATGAAATTCAACCAAATTTGGTATGTGTGTTACCCATATGATTGTGGAGTGCAAAAGGACATTTACATTTGGCTCCAACCCTGGGGGTGGGTTGTGGAATGGGGTCAAAATTTCAAAGCGGTGAACGTGGGGATTTGCGATAACGCGTCATCGACCGATTAATCTAGTTATGATTGTGACATCATCTAACTAGTCACATAATTGATTATGACATCAGATACTTGAGTGACAGATCGAACTCCCCCCATTGGTTAAGCGCTTGGTGGAATAAATGTTCGCTAAAAAGTAACCTAATGGATGAAATCGATTTTAGCTATGCCCCGCCCATCCCTAGCTAAGCTCCGCCCATGCTTTGGGATCGATCGATCCCTGCATTCTCTGAATCTCAAAGAAATTACGAGAAAACTATAGAACTGTTGAATATTTTGAAACCAATTTGACTGAGTACTGTTGCTGTCATAGGCAGCAACAGCGCCCAGTCAAATTAGTTTCAAAATATTCAACAGCATGTTTATTAAATAGTAATGATATACAACTCGTACAGCAACACTTTGTCCGTCAGCTATTAAGCGTTGTTCATGAACTTAGTTATGCCATTCATGACGTAATTGATTATGGCGTCATCCTACGTATCATAAAGTTGAGTATGACGTCATATGAATGACTGGATTCCTCAATTCACCAACTGAACATTGTATGACGGATGCTATTCGGATCACTAGTTATGTCGAGCCATGATACCCATCCTAAAAACAATATGTTATGTCAGAATCAACACTAATCAAGGTTCATACAGCTAGGTCTGAAGAATAAAGTTCTGATAAATGATACATGCACATTGTACAGTGAGATGGTATTAGTGTTGGGAATTGGTACTAGTTTTGTGATCAATGATTGGTTTTACATACTAACCGATGATCATTTAATGATCGATCATAACATGTTCTCATTTTTACGCATTCTGAAATTTTGAATGCAATAATTATTACATTTAAGAAATAATCTGTTGAATATTTGGAAACTAATTTGATTGGAAGCTGTTGCTGCCTAATGTTGCTGACTTAGGCAGCAACAGCTTCCAGTCAAATAAGTTTTAAAATATTCAACAGACTATTGGTGTGTACTATGGTGGTTTTAGTCTTGACTCTGTTGAGAGGGTTAATGTCTTAGAGTATGGACTCGTATGGAGTAACACTATGTTATTTAGATCTGTAAAAATGAAATTAAAATGGCATTGCCCCCAAAAAAGAATACTCTGCATTTTTAATATCATAAATTTATAAGCAGTCGGAATCGATTTCTGAAATCATGATCAATCTGTCGGTTGGGCATGCAAACCAATCAATCATCGATCAAATCGATTAATTGGACCAACACTAGATGGTATAGCAGTATTCCTGAAGTTCATACCTCAACAATGTAATCTCAGGCATGCCTTCATCTGGGCCTATCTTGAAGCCTGAAAACAAACAAAATATTACACATGATAACAAGAATGGCAACGGAGGAATACAGTTTTAGCTATGCCCCGCCCATCTCTAGCTAAGCTCCACCAACGTTTCGATCCCTGCACTTTCTGAATCTTAATTTCCAGAAAACTATGCAGTTAAGCTGAATATTTTGAAACTAATTTGACTGGGTGCTGCTACTTCATATGGCAGCAGCAACGACCAGTCAAATTAATTTCAAAATTTTCAACAGCATGTTTCTTAAATAGTAGACATGAAAGACATACAATTTGCACAACAAAGCTTAGTCCGCCATCAATTAAGTGTTCGTGACGAACCTATCTACATCACTCATGACGTAATTGATTAAGACGTGATCCTACACATCACATAGTTGAATGATTGATGGATAAACAGGAAAGGTCAATTGGGGATTGCTGAAATTTATGGCCTCCTCACCAACATGTAATGGATCAATGTAGATACATGTATAGCATGAATATTGTCTAGCAGTGCAGTGTCAAAAGAAAATGGCAGCATATCTTGTTCATGCAAATAAATACTGTACTGATGACATTCACTTGAAGCCATAAATGATATATAAATATATGATTAAAATTGAAAGTAATAACACTCCTTATTTATATTTATAAATTAATAGGCTTCTTCAGACACCCACGGTAAACACAGAGGCCATGTTTGGTTAAGATTAGTCCAGTAGACTTTAGTTATCATCTTGAAATGCATATTTCCAATTACCTTAATTTGGTATCCTTGAACTTTGACCTTCGAGCCCCAAAATTAATTCGGTTCTTCAAACCACTAAGGGTGGTTATTACAAAAATGGAATTTGACCTGATCTGAATTTGCAACTGAAAATTAAGTTGTTTTATTGCATCAGAACCATTTATGGCATTATTGTTGGTGACAGACTCTCCTTTGCTCAAATCATAAACATTGCCCTCATTTCACAGCCGCGCTAAACAGGAGAAATTACGGGATTATGCCACCCTTGAAAGCACAGGACGCACTACTCAGAATCCATCTGTAGACAAGACACTAGATATTTATAAGCAGTAAGTTTATTTTAGGGTTTATATTATTTATTTTAATGCATGTTTTATTATCAGTGAATGTTTGTTATTTACGAAATTTACAGCATTTGTTGATCAAAATTCCCACTCTTATATTAAATCGGTGAAAATGTGCTTACACCCTCAAAAACCCATTATCCAATGATACAACATTTCACATAATCACATAATCCTCTTCTGTTAGATAGGCTATTAAGCCTGTGACAGATTCTTATAATACATGTAACAAGTGCCCCAAGGAGTCTGTATCGCTGACCTGGAATTATTGGCCACTGGAACCACCGAACAAAATGAGATGACCACTGAAACAAGATGGCCACCTGCCAAATTGGCTGTTCGGCATCGTTTGAACACACTTGAATCTCTATGCAGTAAGGATTGTTCCTTTCAACATTTAAAATTTCCCATTTAGTATGGGAGCTTTTGGCGGGAAAATGATCCAAGATGGCCATCAAACAGTTCATCCGACAGTTTCGAAAATGGCAAATTTGACATCAGAATATCCAAAAACATATATAAAACCAATTTTGGCCTCAAAATCCATCAAATAAAAATATCCAATATGGCCACCAAACATGCTACATTTTGATTGGGCAACGGCGGCCATGCTTTTTGACTGATCAACTTCCCTTGAACAAACTTTAATGACCCTTAGTGCCTAATCATATCTCCCAAGTTTCCGCCCGATCAATTCAGCGGTTCTGACGAAGTTGTTTTCGTGAAAGCTAGGTCATCCAAGATGGCCACCGAACTCTTTAGCCAATCAAGTTCCCTTGAACAAGCTTGGTTCAGCTCTTTCCCTAGATCATATTTCATGAGTTTTGAATTGATGGCCCAAGCGGTTTTGGAGATTATTAAATATATATTTTTAATTTTAGCCAAAATCCAAGATGGCCGCCGGTCAAATTGGCCGATCGGCTTCATTTGAACAAACTTGGACCTCCATGCCCTAAGGATTGTTCCGGCCACATACAATTAAAATCGGCCAAGTGCTTCTCGAGAAGACATTTTAAATTTCTCATTGCTTTAGTATGGAAGCTGTTAGCAGGAAAATGATCCCAGATGGCCGCCAAACCATTTATCCGACAGTTTCAAAAATTTGAGATCAGAATACCCCAAAACATATATAAAACCAATTTAGGCCTCAAAATCCAACAAGTAAAAAATCCAATATAGCCGCCAAACATGCTACATTTGGATTGGGCCACGGCCCACAGCGGCCATGTTTTTTGATGGATCAGCTTTCCTTGAATAAACTTTAATGGCCCTTAGTCCCTAATCATATCTTCCAAATTTAGGCCTGATCCCTTCAGTGTTTCTGGAGAAGTCGTTTTCGCTGAAACTAGGTCATCCAAGATGGCCACTGAACTATTTGGCCAATCAAGTTCCCTTTCAAGAACAAACTTGGTTCAGCTCTTGCGCTAGATATTTCATGTGTTCTGAATCAATCCCTCCAGCGGTTTCTGAGAAGATTTTTAGACGTTTCTAAGAATCGGCCAAAATCCAAGATGGCCAATCAGCTCCGTTTGAACAAACTTGGATCCCTATGGCCTAAGGATGCTGCCTGCCAAATATAATTCAAATCGGTCCAGTTGTTCTTGAAAGGTAATCTAAAGGAAAGGCTGACGGACGGATGATGGACGGTCGCCATGACATAAGCTCACTTGGCTTTTCAGGTCATGTGAGCTAATAATAATATCTTTATTTGTAGAGGGTACAATAAACTCGATCAGTACAAAGAACTAGGGTTTCACGGTATTGGAAAAATGAATACCGGTTATGGTATCAATTTTCATACCGGTGTACCTTTAATACCGGTATTATTACGATGGACAAAATAGTGAGCCTCCAGTAGTATGATTCCAGTCAACGTATTTCCAATACATATGCGGTAAGCCTATATCAGCGCCCCTGAAACAGTGGCCGCAAATTTCCACAATAAAACCAATAAATTATACGAATCCCGATATTAAATGCTAAATATTAACTGTCTTCAGTTAAATCATATCCCAAAACAGCTGAAATTCAACCAAATCGTCCGCACAAATGATTTGAATTTGCCACGAAATTACAACTACTTCGTGTCGAGATCACGAGATACTGGTAACCAGTGACAATCTCGTCCCAACTAAACTCGCCCAGTGAAACTGCAAACAACCAGGACTGTTGATATTTGACTCACAAATGTCATTACAACGAGTCAAAGACGTTGTGTAGTTCGGATCGACCGGTCGGATACCGGCCGTACCAGCTAAGCCGGGTACACGCCACCCATCCTGGATTCGTTTCCTGAACACGCCCCCCTGGGTAGAGCCATAAGGGTATATGGGCCTATGGGAGATAGCGTTGCGAAAACGACTAAGTTCTTTAAAACACATGATGCGCGTGCGCGCCGGGACGCTGTTTTTAATGGAGCGCGTAATTACGACCAAGATTCAAGGAAATTTCAATTTCCCTTTCTCCGAGATCTAACAATCCTCACCATTCTATTACTTCTGATACAACTAGCCTGGATAGCTGGGCCATAGGACTATAGACTTAGTACGCTTTACCGACTCCTGGAACCGGGTACTCGGCTCCCAACTGGCGAGTACCCATTTGCCATGAAGCTCATATTGTTTGCATAGCCACCAAACAAGAAATACCCATGGCTTGCCTCTGTGGGGCTGGGAGGCTGGGTCCGTAATAGAATGGTGAGTGTTGTTAGATCTCGGAGAAAGGGAAATTGAAATTTGCTTCATTCTCCTTCGATTAATACTCACCATTATACACTTGGAGAAAGAGCTAGACTTAAACTTGATTAATGGAGACCTAAAAGGACCATCAAGTTAACGGAACCGAATCACATTCGCATCACTGCCACCCCCACCCCCCTTTTTATCCTAAGAAAAGGGAGAGAACTCACGAACATGCATCTCGCCTGAAACACAAATATGCCAAGAGGGTTAACTGCTCTTTGCATATATTAGCCTGGGAATGAGCATGAATACATAAGATGAATGAACATGATATATAGACATAATAATACAAAAAACTCTCAATCTTGAATTACCTCATGATATTTGGATTCCAGACGTGGCGCCTCCAACCATTCACTTGTCCGGCCATCAGTGACACAATCTGGTTGACATCCTCTGGCTCGACCATGTCTGCTTCTTAATTCTTTCTTACAAATGCCAAAAAAAGGGGAAGAGCAGTGTGGTCGTATAACTATCGTTTCAAAACAGCTAAAGCAAGTGGATTGGCGGAGTCTGACACATCCCTCATATAGTAATCCGTGAAAGACTCACAGTGCCATTGTGCAACAGCCATAATGTCCTCTAATGGAACACCATTGTAAAGGGCGGTCGAGGCGGCTATTCCTCTAACATCGTGTGCCCTTGCGCATTGCACCTGGTGCCCAGTCGCAATCTCATGGGTAGTCTGAATGCATTCGACTACTCAACGAGAGATAGAATCTTAGTTTTGGTATAATGATCGGTTTGCCGGGATATCTCAGATTGATTCTTTGACATAAACTCTGCTCTTGGCAGTAGACGCAGACCCTCACCGGAGACAATAAATCGGTCCCTCTCTGCTGAAAGTGCATGGATCTCACTGCTCCTTCTAGCTGAGGAAGCTGTCAATAGAAAGACGGCGTTTAGAGTCAAATGCTTTAGACTAGCCGAACGCAACAGTTCGAAAGGGTGCTTGGCCAGTACATTAAGCACTAAAGATAGACTCCAGGCTGGAATGACTACCGGTTGTCTCGGTCGGAGATTGCTCATTCCCTTCACCATCACATTCAACTGGGCCACCTCTGGACTATCCCTGTTGGCTAGACAAGGGATAACTGATGCGAAAGCTGAATTGTATCCAGCAATTGTGACACGAGCTAGTTTATTTGCTGAATAGTGGATTGAAAGGTATCAATACCCTTTTCTTCACACCAGTCTGCAAATCTGTTAACCTTGTTGTTATATGACTTGAAGGTTGACCTCCTTCTCGCAGCTGCAATGAAATCTGCAGCTTGTCGAGAAAAGCCTTCCGACGTGGAACATGGTTTGATAACATCCACAGAGTCAATTTGAACATTTCGGGACGCTCGTGTAGGAAGCATCCCTTGGCCTGGGAGATTATGTTCAGAATCTCGGGTAACTGCACTGGATTTTCCACCAGCAGATCTAGAAGATCCGTGAACCACGCCCTGCCGGGCCAAAATGGCGCTATTAGCAGGACCAGGCACGGTTCCTCCCTGATCTTCACCAATATCTTCGGTAGAAGAATGGTGGGTGGGTACGCGTAAGCGTGCATCCCTCTCCAGATTATCGCCAGTGTCTGTATTGACGGCATTTGGATCTGGAATCGGAGAGAGATAAGTCATGATTTGAGCATTTTCCCTTGTGGCGAACAAATCCACGTTGGGTTTGCCCCAATGCTCGAAGATCCTGTGTAGAACTGGAGTAATTCCTGCACCATTGAATCAAGTGCCACACTTTGATACATAGTGTGGGTGACTTGGTCCCCGCCTTGGCGATTTATGTATGATACTACTGTCGAGTTGTCCGACCGTATCATTATCGCCTTGCCCCTGACTTTTGGAAGAAACTTTTCCAATGCCAGTTCCACTGCCATCATTTCCAACAGATTGAGATGCAGCTGGCTCTCTTGGAGAGTCCATGTGCCCGAGACCTGGTGTTCTCCCAGGCAGGCCCCCCCCCCCACCCACCCCCGCCATCCCTCCAGCGATGCATCCGTGTACACGGACAGCTGGGTGTGGGGTAGGTGCAGCGAAACTCCTACTAGGAGATTCTGACGCTTTTTCCACCATACAAGATGCAATATTATTTGCTCCAAAACTGGCACCAGTTTTGACAGGGGTTCTGTTCTCTGTTTCCACAGAGACATCAGACACAACTGGATAGGTCTTCGCATCAGAGCAGCATACGGGATTACCTGCCCCATGGAGACCATCATGCTCAGCATCTGAAGAAACTCCCTCGCCTGAATGTGGTTTCCCAATCGAAAACTCTTGAGAATGGCTAACAGAGACACCACTCTGGGCTCTGAGGGGTAAACCCTGCCCTCCTCCAGATCGAATCGCATCCCTAAATAAACGAAATGTTGAGTGGGTGTCAACTCAGATTTCTCCTTATTTACTATCCAGCCTAGATCTGAAAGCAACTTCAGAGTCAGAGCAGTATCCACCTCTAACCTGACTGATGTGTCTGCTTTGATCAGCCAATCGTCTATGTAGATGTGAAGCGCCACGTTCTCTTTTTTGAGAAACGCTGTCACCGTAAGGACCACTCTGGTGAAAACCCCTGGAGCTGTCGACAGGCCGAATGGGAGGACTATAAACTCCCATACTTGATTCTGAAACGCAAATCTCAGAAACCTGTGACAACTCATGTTCATTGGAATGTGGAAATATGCATCTTTCAGATCGATCGATACACACCACGTTCCCTTCCTCAACCCTGCCATTACCGACCTCGGAGTTTCCATCTGAAACCGAGGCGTATGGATAAACCAATTTAATGGCCTGAGACTGAGTACGGGTCTCCATCCCACTGTGCTCTTGGGGACAAGGAACATGTTTGAATAGAAGCCTGGAGTGTTCCGGTTTGCTGGATGTATTGCTCCCTTTAGAAGAAAACCTGACACTTCGTTTTGAATGGCTTCTAACTTGTCTGGTTCCCTTGGTACGGGTGTCCAGACAGGTACCAAAGACAGATTCTGTGGTGGAAAGTCCCACCACTCCGGCATGTACCCCTGGGATAACCATCCCAGGACCAGACTGTCTGACGTCACCCCTCGCCAAGCCTCGACGAAACGCATGAGCCTTCCACCTACTATAGACGCATCAACGCCTAATGGGGGTGTCTGGCTCACGATCCGCTCCCCCGCCTCTCTTGACGAGAGAGAGAACCATTTTGGTCTTGGCTTGGCTGGTCTAACTGGCACCGCTGTTCCTGTCGCACAGGTGCAGTCCAGGCAGATACGAAGGGAGCCCTCATACCCTCAGGTACGATCCACTCCCTTCTTTCCGCCCTTTGAGGACTTACCCTTCCCCTTGCCCTTCCCGCCTCTCGGGCGATCAGGAGCAACAGTGGGGAGGGGAGGGGCATTGGGGAGGGTAGGGGCCTCCACAACCTTCTTGGCTTTCTTCGCCGGAGGCGGCTGAGAAAACCCAGTAGAAGCAGAAGCAGCACTAGGCTTAGCTTTCGCCTTGCTTTTGTACTTTTTCTGCTTCTTAGCAGGTTGTCCGGTCAGCGGCTTGGCTACAGCCCCTAGTGCGTGCGCTTGACGCACTAGCTCTAGCTGCAGATTAACCGCCAACCGATTCTGTGCAATGCTGGCCGTGTCCTCCAAGATGGCCCGCGCTTGGCCACCAAAGATGCTAGGGCCTGTAAGGGGCATCCCAAGAAGATGCTCCCTGACAGCAGTAGCTGGACGCATATGGTCAAGGACCATCTGCCTCCTGGACTTAGTCACACGCGCCTGCACCCTTGCCAATGCGTCCATAGACAGCACCAGGCCGTCATTAATGCATGAAAGCACCACAGGTGGCACAGGGTGGCCTGCACCCGCTTCAGCCCACACCGACTGAAGAAGGCGATAAGAGTGGTTGACAGCACTCATTGCTGCCCTTACCCCCTCATCACATAGGGACAGGACTTCGTCATGGTGTACTTGAGCTTTGTCCACCAGTGCCGGGGCGGGGCCACCCGCTCCAGCACTCTGGACACCCAGTACCCAGTGGTCATCCTCAGTGACCGACGAGACAACACCATACCTGTCGTATTCCCCCCCCCCCAGGAAGCTGGCCTTTGGCCAGGAGTTGTTTGCTATAAATAGCATCAAGCAACTCCATAAACCTTGGATCCAGTCCAACAGACTGGATCCGGGCTGCGGGCAAGATCCCCGTCCTAACCGATGCAACCGATGGACGGGGTGCATCCTCCTCGGCCGTGGTCGAAACCACAGACAGGTCTACCCTGGCTAGCCAAGCCAGAGCCTCATACCAATCAGTGTCCGAGGAGGACACTCCCGTGAACACGTCACTCATTGACATGTTCACGGCCCTACCAGCAACGGCCTCCTGTAGCGGTTGAAGAACCGCGGCCAAACACAGCGCCAACGGCACCCCATGTCTGACCGCCGGACCAGGCGAGATAGGTGAGTACGCCTGGCCAGCCACACCCGTCACTGTCTCGGTTGGCGGCAAACCAACCATCACGGGACCGGTGCCCGGTACCGGAGTGGCCTCAAACACGGGCGGAGCCGCTGCCCTGGCTTGCGCCAAGCCAGAGATGGAGGACGGTTCCGTCCAGGACGGAATCGACCTCCATGCTCTCCACCCGCGGCATCACAGGCCGCAGCAATCTCTCCTCCTCAGCTTCCTCATCTTCAGACCCCGAAGAGTCGTCACTAGACGAGGAAACCGTGGAGCCATCCTGGTGGATGGCTCCCATGCCTGACGGACAGGCCACCGCTACTGGCCCTACAACTTTTGGCAGCAGGGACGACACGAGCGTGGGCAGAACACTATGCAAGAAGCCTTGCAAAGCAGGACCAAACCACGCCGGCGGTGCCATATCCGCCACCTCCGGTTGCAGACGTGGAACGCCCCCAAAGGCCGAAACGGACGCTCCACGATTTACTTTCGGACCACCTGACCCCGCGTCAAACCCTGCTAAGTCCTTCTGGGCAAGGAACTTAAGCATCATATCGACCGACCACACTGCCCAAACGTTACACCTACTGTCAAGATTACATCTAGTACAGCGGAAACAGACATGGTCCTTGAATAGAACCCTTATGAAATATTTTTTTGAAATTTTAACACTGGAATGACTGACAATGACAACATTATATATTTAGATTTGCTATTTAGTATTACAGTGATAAATTCTTGAAAATACCAATACCACTACAAGGGCTGGTTTTTGCCGGCTTAATTACCATTAGGGGTTTAGACTGGGCTATCTTAGTTGATGAATTTTCACAGTGAACATGGCAATAATATAGGTTTTGGGCCTGTTGAATAGGAATTTGACATTATTGGCCAGTGGCCATTATTTCATATCAAAGTTTTGCCATTTTGGGCATACCGGTAAATTCTTAAATTTTGTACCCAAAATATTCATATTTCCTGATAAAATGTTCATAATTGGAACATAATTTTCAATTCTTCATACAGAAATGTGTGTATCTTCAGCCTAAATTGTCTTACTTTTGCATTTTGCACCCATATGTTTTGTTTCTAAACAAAGCAGTTGCTTTTTAGTCCAAATTTCCTTGTATCCTGTCCAAGACTGCATGTTTCTGACCAGAATCTTCATATTTCCAGCTTAAATTCTCAGATTACTGGTCAATTGAAATTTCTTTTAGCATTTTGAACCCAGATATTCTTATTAACTGTGAAAATCTATATATTTCATGGTAAACCTTTGCTTATAATCCCAAATTGCAGGAAATGTCAATTTCCCTTTCTCCGAGATCTAACAATACTCACCATTCTGTTACTTCTGATATACAGCTGGCCTTGACAGCGGCTCTAGGATTATAGACTTAGAAAGCTTTACCGACTCCTGGGAACCGGGTACCCGGCTCCCCACTGCCGAGTACCCGTTTACCATAGAGCTCATATTGTTTGCATAGCCACCAAACAAGAGAAAACTATGGCTTGCTTCCGTGGGGCTGGGAGGCTGGGTCCGTAACAGAATGGTGAGTATTGTTAGATCTCGGAGAAAGGGAAATTGACATTTCCTGCATTCTCCTTCGATCAATACTCACCATTCTGTTACTTCTGATATACACCAGATTTGATCAGTAACCTGGTGGGAAGGGGCAAGCCATACATGCTAATTTTGCCCCTTGGAGAAAGATTTTAGACTTCAAACTTGACTAACGGAGACCTAAAAGGACCGTCAAGTTCACAGAACCGAATCACATTCGCGTCACAGCCCCCCCCCCCTTTTCCTCCTAAGAAAAGGGAGAGAACTAACGAACATGTATCTCGCCTGAAAACACCAATATGCCAAGAGGGTTAACTACTCCCTGCATATCGCTTGTATTAGCCTGGGAATGAGCATGAATATATAAGATGAATGAACATGATACATATACATAATACAAAAAACTCTCACTTGTTGAATTACCTTATGATAACAGGACTTCAGACGTACCGCCTACAACCATACACCGGTTCGGCCATCAGTGACACAATCTGGTTGACATCCTCTCGCTTGACCATGCCTGCTTTAGGTTCTTTTCTTACCAAAGTGAAAAAAGGGGAAAAGCAGTGTGGTCACTAACTATCGTTTCAAAACAGCTAAAGCGAGTGGATTGGCTGAGTCTGACACATCCCTCATATAGTAATCCGTAAATGAGGACTCACAGTGCCATTGTGCAACGGCCATGATGTCCTCTAACGGAACACCATTGTAAAGGGCGGTCGAGGCGGCTATTCCTCTAACATCGTGTGCCCTTACGCCCTGCACCTGGTGCCCAGTCGCCATCTCATGAGTAGTCTGAATGCATTCGACCACCCAACGAGAGATAGTATCCATGGATGCGGCGCCATAAGGCTTTTTATGGCAGATCCACAGATGTCTATCGTTCGACCGTAACGAGTCAGTCCGTTTCTTGTACTTAGTCAAAGCACGGACCGGGCACCAGACACTGGCATCACGATCAAACCTGGTTAACTTCGGTATAATGATCGGTTTGCCGGGATATCTCAAAGATTGGTTCTTTGACATAAATTCTGCTCTTGGCAGAAGACGCGGACCTTCTCCAGAAACAATAAATCGGTTCCTCTCTGCCGAAAGCGCATGGATCTCACTGCGCCTTCTAGCTGAGGAAGCTGCCAATAGAAAGACCGCCTTTAGAGTCAAATGCTTTAGACTAGCCGAACGCAACGGTTCGAATGGGTGCTTGGCCAGTACATTAAGCACTAAAGATAGACTCCAGGCTGGAATGACTACCGGTTGTCTCGACCGGAGATTGCTCATTCCCTTCAACATCACGTTTAACTGGGCCACCTCTGGACTATCCCTGTTGGCTAGACAAGGGATAACTGATGCCAAAGCTGACTTGTATCCAGCAATTGTGACGGGAGCTAGTCCTGTAAAGAACAGCTCACAGAGAAAGTCTGCTATTTGCTGAATAGTGGATTGAAAGGTATCAATACCCTTTTCTTCACACCAATCTGCAAATCTGTTAACCTTGTTGTTATATGACTTGAAGGTTGACCTCCTTCTCGCAGCCGCGATGAAATCAGCAGCCTGTCGAGAAAAGCCTTCCGACGTGGAACGTTGTTTGACAACATCCACGCAGTCAATTTGAACATTTCGGGACGCTCGTGTAGGAAGCATCCCTTGGCCTGGGAGATTATGTTCGGAATCTCGGGCAACTGCACAGGATTTTCCACCAGCAGATCTAGAAGATCCGTGAACCACGCCCTGCTCGGCCAATACGGCGCTATTAGCAGGACCAGACACGGTTCCTCCCTGACCTTCACCAATACCTTCGGTAGAAGAATGGTGGGTGGATACGCGTAAGCGTGCATCCCTCTCCAGCTTATCGCCAGAGCGTCTGTATCGACGGCATTTGGATCTGGAATCGGCGAGACATATGTCATGATTTGAGCATTTTCCTTTGTGGCGAACAAGTCCACGTTGGGTTTGCCCCAATGCTCGAAGATCCGTCGTAGAACTGGAGGGTTGAGGGACCATTCTGTTGGCAGGATTCTCTGTCTGCGAGACAAAGCATCCGCCAGAATGTTCAATCGGCCAGGAATATGAGCTGCTTTCAAAACAACCGAGTAATTCCTGCACCATTGAATCAAGTGCCACACCCTGATGCACAGGGTGGGCGACCTGGTCCCTCCTTGGCGATTTATATATGATACTACTGTCGAATTGTCCGACCGTATCAATATCACCTTGCCCCTGATCATCGGAAGGAACTCTTCCAACGCCAGTTCCACTGCCATCATTTCCAACAGATTGATATGCAGCTGACTCTCCGGGAGAGTCCATGTGCCCGAGACCTGGTGTTCTCCCAGGCAGGCACCCCACCCTTCCAGCGATGCATCCGTGTAAACGGACAGCTGGGGGTGGGGTAGGTGCAGCCAAACCCCTATTAGGAGATTCTGACGCTGTTTCCACCATAGAAGACGCGATATTATCGGCTCCAAAACTGGCACCAGTTTTGACAGGGGTTCTGTTCTCTGTTTCCACAGAGACATCAGATACAACTGGATAGGTCTTCGCATTAGAGCAGCGTACGGGATAACCTGCTCCATGGAGACCATCATGCCCAGCATCTGAAGGAACCGCCTTGCCTGAATGTGGTTTCCCACTCGAAAACTCCCGAGGATGGCTAACAGAGACACCACTCTGGGCTCTGACGGGTAAACCCTGCCCTCCTCGAGGTCGAATCGCATCCCCAAATAAACGAAATGTTGAGTGGGTGTCAACTCGGATTTCTCCTCGTTGACTATCCAGCCTAGATCTGAAAGTAACTTCAGAGTCAGAGCAGTATCCACGTTCAACCTGGCTGCCGAGTCTGCCTTGAGCAGCCAGTCGTCTATGTAGGTGTGTAGCGCCACGTTCTCTTTTCTGAGAAACGCTGTCACCGCAAGGACCACTCTTGTGAAAACCCTCGGAGCTGTCGACAGGCCAAACGGGAGAACTGTAAACTCCCATACTTGATTCTGAAACGCAAATCTCAGAAACCTGTGCCAACTCCGATTGATCGGAATGTGGAAATATGCATCTTTCAGATCGATCGATACACACCACATTCCTTTCCTCAATCCCGCCATTACCGACCTCGGTGTTTCCATCTGGAACCGAGGCGTATGGATAAACCAATTTAATGGCCTGAGATTGAGTATGGGTCTCCATCCCCCCGTGCTCTTGGGGACAAGGAACATGTTTGAATAGAAGCCTGGAGTGTTCCGGTTTGCTGGTTTTATTGCTCCCTTCAGAAGCAAACCCGACACTTCCTTTTGAACGGCTTCTAACTTGTCTGGCTCCCTTGGAACGGGTGTCCAGACTGGTGCCAAAGACAGATTTTGTGGCGGAAAGTCCCACCACTCCGGCATGTAACCCTGGGATAACCATCCCAGGACCAGACTGTCTGACGTCACACCTCGCCAAGCCTCGACGAAACGCATGAGCCTTCCACCCACCATAGACGCCTCGACGTCTAACGGGGTTGTCCGGCTCGCAGTCCGCCCCCCCCCCCCTTTCTTAACGAGAGAGAGTGAGAACCATTTCGTTCTAGGCACGACGGGTATAACTGGCACCGCTGTTCCTGTCGCACAGGTGCGGTCCAGGCGGATATGAAGGGAGCTTGCGTACCCTCAGGTACGCTTCGGCCCCTTCTGTCCGCCCTTTGAGGCCTTACCCTTACCCTTCCCCTTACCACCTCTAGGGCGGTCCGGAGCAACATTGGGGAGGGTAGGCGCCTCTACAGCCTTCCTGGGTTTCTTCGCCGGCGGCGGCTCCGAAAACCCAGCCGAAACAGACGTCGCAATAGGCCTGGCTTTCGCCTTGCCCTTATGCTTTTTCTGTTTCTTTGAAGGCTGTACTGTTAGCGGCTTACCCACAGCCCCTAGTGCGTGCGCTTGCCGCACTAGCTCTAGCTGTAGATTTACCGCTAACCGATTCTGCGCAATACTGGCGGTGTCCTCTAAGATGGCCCGCGCTTGGCCACCAAAGATGCTAGGCCCTGTCAGGGGCGTCCCAAGAAGACGCTCCTTGACTGCCGTAGCCGGACGCATATGGTCAATGACCATTTGCCTCCTGGACTTCGTCACACGCGCTTGCACCCTTGCCAATGCGTCCATTGACAGCACCAAGCCGTCATTAACGCACGATAGCGCCACAGGTGGCACAGGGTGGCCTGCCCCCGCTTCAGCCCACACCGACTGAAGTAGACGATAGGAGTGATTGACAGCGCTCATGGCTGCCCTCACACCCTCATCGCATAGGGCCAGGACTTCTTCCTGGTGTACCTGGGCCTTATCCACTAGTGCCGGAACGGGACCACCCGAACCGGCACTCTGGACGCCCAGTACCCATCGGTCATCCTCCGTGACCGACGGGACTACACCATACCTGTCGTATTCACCCCGCGGAATACGGCACCTTGCCCGCACCTCCCTGGAGGCCGCAGGGAGCTGACCCTTGGTCATTAGTTGTTTACTATAAATAGCATCCAACAAATCAATGAACCGTGGATCCAGTCCCACTGACTGGATCCGGGCCGCGGGCAAAATCCCCGTCCTAATCGACGCAACCGACGGACGGGGCGCATTTTCATCGGCCGTGGCCGAAACCACAGACGGGTCAACTCTGGCTAGCCACGCCAGAGCATCAGACCAGTCTAACTCCGAAGAAGATACCCCCGCAAACACGTCACCCGTTGACATGCTTACGGGTCTGCCAGCCATGGCCTCCCGGCCAGGAGCCACGGCTGACACGCCAGGCACTCCGCTACCACATGGTTCCGCCGCCACCCCATGAAACACTCCGGTCCATGGGGTAGGTCCGCACGGAAAACCGTACGGACCCGTAACCGTCGCGGAACCATAGCCGGCCACGGGCGCCAACGGCACCCCATGTCCGGCTGCCGGACCAGGCGAGATAGGTGAGTACCACGCCTGGCCCGGCACACCGGTTCCCCTGACGGCTGGTGACAAACCAAGCCGCGCGGAACCGGTGCACGGTAACGGATTGGCCTCAGCCGCAGGCGGAGCCGCTGACCTGGCTTGCGCCAAACCAGACAAATGGAGGCCGGTTCCGTCCAGGACGGAATCAACCTCCATATTCTCCACCTGCGGCTTCACGGGCCGCAGCAACCTCTCCTCCTCGGCCTCATCGTCTTCAGACTCCGAAGAGCCGTCACTAGACGAATAAACCGTGGAGCCGTCCTGGCGGACGGCTCCCACACCTGACGGACCGGCCACCGCTACTGGACCACCCGGAGGTGGCCGCAGAGAGACAGAACCCGTCTGGCCGAAGCCAGACGGACCCGCCAGGGGGCCGTACGAGACGGCCCCCTCGGTAACCAGTCCAGAATCCTGTCCGAAGACAGGATCCGTACCAGGCATGGGGAGAAACTGCCCCCCAACCTTTGGTAGCAGGGACGACACCAGCGTGGGCAGAACGCTATGCAGAAAACCCTGCATAGCCGGACCAAACCACGCCGGCGGTGCCATCTCCGCCACCTCCAGCTGGGGACGTGGAGCACCCCCACCGGCCGAACCGGGCGCTCCACGATTTCCTCTCGGACCGCCTGACCCCGCGTCAGACCCAGCCAAGTCCTTCTGGGCAAGGAACTTAACCATCGTTTCGACGGACCACACTGCACAAACATTACACCTATGATCTATATTACACAGGGCACACCTAAAACAGACATGGTCCTTGAACATTACACGGACAAACTTATGGCAGTCGTCACATGATGGCGGGGCTGGCTTGGCCTATAAAATAAGCACAAACCTACAATAAACAAGCGGAACGAGACACGGATGGAAGGCAGACAATTAATTTTCAAATATTTTGACTCATAAATTAACCGTAACCTCCCGCACCCCACCCCGCCACGTTACAACAACGATCGCATTGATTATGACGACAAGAACGCGGCGGGCACAACACACCCATAATAGATCCTACAGGATGTGTAACGGCTCCAGGAATCATATCGCATAGCATTCAGGGTATATTTACTAATCAATATAAATTATACTCCTAACGAACGCAGCACGATATGTGAAGAAAACAACAAAATGTATAACAACTGCTGTCTCACACGGTAAAACCGCAGACCACGCATCTACTCAAGAATTTTGAAACCACCGATCATTGCAAACCGATCGTGATTGCACGTAAACTTGATCATTCTAAAGTTTCCGGTACCATTTTTTAGTACGCAGCACCCAGAACAAGATGCGCGAATTAATGAAAAAATTTTTCTTCACATAAACATCCGAGCGACCGGGTGTGACGTCACCCGCTCGGATTCTACGGAGAACGACGTCAGCCGATATTCGTGTTAGAAATACCGTAGCAAACACCTATTTTCATATCTGCCGATCGCCTGTTGGGGTTTAAAGAAGGCGATCGTCTGGCATATATCGTTGCTAGCACACGTCCCAGATTCTATGGGGTTAGAAATTGGAACATGCGACACAACGAAATTTAGAGACCTAAGTCTTTTAACTATGGATATAAAGAACAATACAACCTAGTTGTCTTGGGCGGTATTCTCCATAGTCCTTAGTTATCCTTTCAGAACACACAAACTATCACTGATTAAAGACTTAGATTCTTTTAAAAAACACTAAAATCCTTAATGCGAAAAGCATGTATTGCACTTGTTGCTATGCAAACAAGAATGAGCTCTATGGTAAACGGGTACTCGGCAGTGGGGAGCCGGGTACCCGGTTCCCAGGAGTCGGTAAAGCTTTCTAAGTCTATAATCCTAGAGCCGCTGTCAAGGCCAGCTGTATATCAGAAGTAACAGAATGGTGAGTATTGATCGAAGGAGAATCACAGATTTCAGTACCAAATTTTGCATTTTCACACATATTCTTTCATTTTTGGTCAAAATTTTCTAATTTGTTGTTAAATTTTAAAGACTGGCTAATATTTGACGAAACGGTCCATTACAGATTTAACATTTTGAGCCCAGATACACATATTAACCGTCAAAATTTATATATTTCTCTAAACTTTTGCTTTTAACACAAAATGTATAAATTTCAGCAAGAAATGTTTGCAATTCAGCACAAATTTCTACATTTAAGTACACATTTCCATGATTCCATCCATAATCTGTGTTTGAAACCCAATTTTAAATGTTTCTTATACAGATACTGATATCCTAGGTGAGTGATACAGGCCCACCATGCCCATTGTGCCTCTTGGTTTCAAAGTCTACTTTGATCTATGGCAGTATTAAACCATATAATATATTTTGGATATATAAGCATACATAACCAAAATATTAAGTTGGTTACCCCAAATAAACAATAATTTAAGTGTGGCCTGAAATTAATCTGATATAAACCAAAATGCCCGTGTTTCAGGCTGAAAGCTTTTATATTTCTGACTTAAATTTTCATAATACTAGCCTGAATTTTGTAAAATCTTCACATTTCCATTTAAATCTCTGTTATTTCAAAACCAGATTCTCATTTAACTGTCAAAATGTTTACATTTCTGTGTAACTTTGCTGTTAATCACAAATTTGCACATTTCAGGCCAACATAGTTGTATTTTCAAACTAAATTTACATGTAAATATTGACATAATTAACAACAACTTTAATTTCAACAATAACCTTTCACAGATTAAACCAGCTACAGATTACAGGTATTTGATAAAGTAAGCAGTAAATGTAAGTCCTTTTTTTATATATTTAGATTTGCTACTTGTGAAAAACAAGTGATCCAAATGGATCAATCTGGATTTACCATTAATAAATGAGTTATGTGTTACTGATCCATTAAGGCCTACATGATCACAGGATCAGTGGTTCACGTGTAGATCATAGTTATTTACCTGGAGAGTTAACATCATTCATGGTTTTAATGGTTGGTCATAAATCATTATTATATGTATTATGGCAATGAAACTGATTTTAAAAAGGGCATCCATCATTCCATGGTGCCTTATATATACTTTGGCTGGGGGGTGAATGTTGGGTGGGGGGGGGGGGGGAGGAGAAACAGAGCTCTGTGGTACCCCTCATTATCCAAATTATATTAATCCAATGGTGCAGAAATGTGACCATATGATCCAAGGACACAAATAATATTATTGTAAGATGCTGTGACAGCCTCTACAATTCCAGTAATTTTAGTTTCAAAATATTCAGCATAATGTGTTGGAATCATGATACAGAAAGTAATCAATGGATCAAATTTTCAAAGCTTCGCAGGAAACACCCCTGCTGAAACGATTTTCATTTGCCTCCACCAATCAGCCACCCACACCCCAATACCACCCACCCTCCCCACTACCCTTAGCGGTAGGCCAAGCTGATTTTGAAGGAAATACTAGTATACTTTATACAATTTATACAAGTATTCCCGCAAAATAAACTCTAGAAGAGTCACATAACAAGTAAATAATTAGCCTAGGCCTTCTACTATTAGAAGTAGTTAACTATTTAGTAGTACTAAGCGATGAACGAAAACTGGTAACAAAATTTGGAAGTGTGCCCACTGCTATCCTTCAAGAAAATAATCTAGATTAATAGCGCAACTTTTTTAATTTGGGGCAATAGTCTTTAGTGAAAAATTCCATTTTAGTTATGTAGTGTAACGAAATGAGTAAGATAAGACCATATCAATACCCGAAGCGGTGTCGTACAAGGGTTAAATAGCTTTCATTTCGCTTTGAAGCGTCTGCTGTCGTATGGATTTCCCCTATCTGTGTAATGACGTCATGTACGTAAATCGCGTACAAAGATGGCAGCCTTTACTGGCCCCCATATCATGAGCCAAAGAATCGTCAGCGAGGGTATGAGGCGTCGGGTACCAGCCTACTAGCATGGCTACTTGCACATTAGTAACTAGTAGAAGTCATTTCTTGACAAAAGCTTTGCTGCTTTACATTCTGATGCAATCGGCAAAACTGTCTATACCTTGTTAGAAACCCAAACTCGGACCATACGTAACTTATCCAAATTCGTCCTCTTTATTTAACCAATAAATAGTCTGCATCCGCTTATACAGTTATAGGCAAAGCCTATTTTCATATTATTATTATGTTAGCCGAGCTAAAGATTAACGAAAACTGGTCCCAGATATACTTCATCACCTAAGTAGAGAATTGTCGGTATAAATCCCCAATGGAATGTAGTCTTTGCAATTCCCACTACAGTAGATATTCTCTTTTTCATTTCAGGACTAAGTTTAGCCATCTTGTGTGAAAAAGAATGGCACTTTCGGTTTCAATTTTCCAAGATCAACAAATGTGTAAAACCAAAGAAGGATAACAGCTTGTCGTTCATTGGCTCTGACAAATCTGTTAACCAATCAGATTACCCGATGTATAAATAAACTTTTTACAACCGCACGTGTATCAATCGAAATCTGGTTTGATAGCCAATTATTCTACACAATGACAGTGGATCTTCATACAAGCAAAGAGGCTGTGAAGCCTAGAGGGGGAGCCAGTCTTGTTAAAGCGAAACCATTATTTTCATTAGATTCTAAGTTAGTGTTTCTATAATAACACCAGTTTTCGAAAACCTTCAATTCTCAGTTCGAGGAATCAGAATCAGAATATTTTATTGGCATGAATCTACATACATATAGATATAACCAAACATCAAGTGACGTGAAATATGTACATGACGGACAGAATATGAGTATATGAATATATAAAAATATATATGTATATATATATGCAATCTATATTATTTACTATTTACAGAGCACTGGAACTTACATTATCCTATTGAGCGTAGAGCGTATTTATCCCAAGAATATGGCTTGGTACTCCCAAAATGAAACGCAGTGGGTCCGTAGGTCTACTGAAGTCATGGATGGTTGAGAAATGCTAATTAATTATTTTGGAGAAAACTGCTCACACTAACCCTTTTAACAACCAATGAAATGGTAAGTGGATTCATTGAGGTGCGTTCAGGTACAATCTTTACGTTGAATATTTGAAATTAATATGACCGGAAGTCATTATTGTAATGGCTTCCAGTCATATTAGCCCCAAAATACTCAAGAACTCTTGCTTGTAATGAGCCCTAGGTTCAAGTTTGGGATCCATTGACTTCAGATTGTGGGGTCCCTGTGACCTCGAAATTTAGATACAATAGGAAACAATCGAGGTAAATTATGGATGCAGACTTGCATTCAGCAGGGAAAACGTTTCAAAACATTTTGCTAAATATGCAAACTATGAACAATCTGATGAGCGTCGACATGGTTGGTAAAATGATGTCAGCCCAACGTAATTTTGTACGTCGGGCCAACGTTGGCACGACGTCACCATGCGGTTGGCAAGACGACGTCGGCTATTATATAAGTGGACACACTGTATGTGCTCTGCTACTATGGCTAGACCTGTAGCTGTCATAAAATATGACTAAACCTGAAGTAGGGCCGAACTTCTGAATCCTGAGCTATCTTCAAGAAGACCCATTGCCGATGTTTGGAGATGAAGAATTTTTTACTAATCAATATTTGATCAACCACTGATAAATGTGCGCAAATATTCACAAAACGGGTTCTTTCTCACGTATAGTCCGAGTCTGCTCTGACTCAACCTGCCCCTGTGACAGATATTTGGACAGATGACGGGCCAGAGAGAGTCGGAGCAATTTGTATGCTCAAAAGTTGGAGAACTCCGCCACCGCCTTTTAGTCGACCTTAGCTACAATATTCGACACAAACCCCGGTTATTGCTTCGTATAATTCACATATCCATTCGCTCGCACCTTAAATTCTGTTAAATATGTCCTATAGCTCACGTTATTTAACTTTTTAGCTCATTGTTGACAAATTTTATCAAATTTCAAGCGAACAGCCATTGCAAAAACAGTGATGACGTAGTACACAACTTTTTGCCTCGAAAATCACTCAATTTCGCCCTGAGCAAATTTGAGCCCTGGGATGATTAAACTGGAAAGAAACGGACGGATCGAGATCGCATCAGTTTTGTTGATTAGATAAGATATTCAATTATTTATGCTGCATTCATTATTCTCATTTTGCATCTGTGGGTTGTTGGGTGTGTGAGGGTGGGTGGGTGACAGGGAAGTGGGTGAGTGGAAAATTAAGTGAGTTATTCAGTGACTAAGTGATTCAGTGAATTAATGAGTGGGTGTGCGGTCGGTGGGTCAGTCTGTCCGACGTCGGTCAGTCAGGCGGTCGATGGGTCAGTCAGTTGGATGGTCAGTCGGTGGGTGGGTGGATCGGTCGGTCGTTGATTCGGTCGGTCATTGGGTAAGTCAGTTGGTGGGTGGGTTGGTTCATCGGTTGGTTGGTGAGTTGGTCAGTCGGTCCGACCTGAGTTGGTGGGTGAGTCGTTTGGTCGGTCAGTCCAACCTGGGTGGGTCGGTCGGCCAGACCGTTGGTCGGTCGGTCTGACCTCGTTCAGTCGGTCGGTCTGACCTCGTTCAGTCGGTGGCTGGAATGGTCGTTGGATCGGTCGGTGGTTCAGTCAGTCAGTCGGTCGGTCAGACCTCGGTGGGTGAGTGGGTGGGTCGGTCAATTTGGGCGGGTGAGTTGGTCGGTCCGACCTCAGTTGGTCGATCGGTGGGTGGGTGGGTGAATCGGTCGTTGGGTCTGTCAGTGGTTTGGTCGGTCAGTCAGTCGGTGGGTCCGACCTCGGTCGGTCAGTTGGTCGGTCGGTCTTCTAGCCTACAGAACTAGTCTACCAACTTACTAGCCTACAGGCCTAGTCTACCCACTTACTAGCCTACAGTCCTAGTATACCAGCCTACGGGCCTAGTCTAACCTTCATGGTTAGGCCATAGCTCTGCCTTAGCCAGTCTTGTCTAGGTTTTAATTAGACATTAGCTAAGCTACGGCTAGGCCTTATCCAGGCTTGGATATGTCTTACCTTGGCCTTAGCTATGTTTATGTAGGCATTAGCTAGGCCTTAACCTGGCATGGCTTAGCCTTACCTAAGCATTGATCAGGCTTTGCTAGGCATTACCTAGGCCTTGGGTCGGCTGTAGCCAGGCTGGATTAGGCATTGCTTAGACCATAGCTAAATTTGGCTAGGCCTGAGCGTGGCCTTATCTAGGCGTGGATATACTTTATCTAGGTCTTAATTACCGGTTTTGCCTAGCATTAGCTAGGCACTACCTACGCCTTAGCTATGGTCAGGCTAAGCCTTATATAGTTCCAAGCTATGCCTTATCTAAGGTTGGCTTAGTCTTACCTAGGCCTTAGCTATGCTTACGTAGGCATTAGTTAGTCCTTACTTAGACCTTACCTGGTCCTTATTTAGACTTGGCTAGGTCTTAGTTAGGCCTTAACCTGGCGTGGCTTAGCCTTACGTAGTCATTGACCAGGCTTTGCTAGGCATTACCTAGGCCTTATAGGCTGTGCCATGAGAGGCGATCGCTCGCGCTCACCTCCACACACGCCTGGGTGATTTCAGATGACCTGTCAGTCGCTCGTCATAAAATCGGTTGATCAGTATATAATTTTGTTATACATTTGCTGATAAATGATGTGAGTGACCACTAACACGGGCATTGCTAGTTAACCCGCAACAGAAATAGATGAAATTAATAAAAATTCTGATTTTAACAACGTATTATAATGTAATGGTTTACATTTTGTTCTAGAGGGGGATACAAGAATTGCTATTATCTAGAAACATTGTCGTGTCAAAATTAGTAATGCCTATATCGGCCGATAAGTGGCAAATGCGATGATAAAATGTATTAAATTATCACTAAGCTACTAGTAAAACAATGGTGAGCGCGCTTTCTAGACAATACAACACAATATATAATCATTTCACGACTTGAATTGGCAAGTTTTTAAGGATAAAATGGCGGCGATAGTCAGAACTGAGAACAATATATTGTTACACGTGCTCCAATTCGGTGACCGACCATGTAAGAGCCTGTTTTAGATAAACTACCACCGCGTAACGGGTACACGGTGTATAACGCCATGTAGCCTGGTTCCCAAATAAATGACCCGGGAACCAAGCTACCGTAACGGGTATGGTGTACCTACAGTTCTGACTGCATTAACTTCCTGGTTAGTGCGCTATAAAAATATGTGCATGCGTGTCAAGATATTGCCATGGCTTGCAAAATAGTACCGCAATTTGGACAGTTATATGCTAATTCTTTTTAGATGCACGAAAATGTATGATCATGACGCGTATTATTTAAGATGTACGACGCATTAATCCTGTATTGCACTCACAAATTTAACGAGAAAATCGTATTTAACCTTGACTGCGCAAATGTATTCATACGGGTGATTTGCCGATTACTGGAACTACACAGCAAATTACACGTGGTGCCTGGTTCCCTGTACAATACAATATTATAGCACTAAAAGAATTGATAGCGGCTCTAATCTAATTATGTCATATACATGTACCATATATATGACAATTTATACTGTAGCAGTTGTGAGCACCACATAGCTCTCCTTAAATTTTCCAGGCGAGTTATACGAGACTCCCCTACAACTCGCCTAGCCAGTTTCTGGCGAGCTGTTCGCAGCTCACCTGCTATTTACTCATGGCAAAGCCTGCCTTATCTTTGCTGGGGTAGACCTTAGCCAGGCTGGATTAGGCATTACTTAGACCATAGCTAAACTTGGCTAGGCCTGCGTGTGGCATTATCTAGGCTTGGATATACATTGTCTACATCTTAGTTAGGCTTTGGCTAGCATTAGGTAGTCCTTACTTAAACCTCAGTTAGGCTTGGCTATGCCACCTAGGCTGGATTAGGCTGTACCAAGGCATAAGCCAGGCTTGAGTAGACCTTAGCTAGGCATGGGTAGGCCTTATATAGGCCATAGCTGGACTTGGTTTGGCCATACATAGGCCGTACCCAGGCTTTGCTAGACCATTGCTAAGCTTTGGTCAGGATTGACAATGCCTTAATTAGGTCTTAGCTAGTCCTTCGGCAGGCTTAGCCAGGCCTTAACAAGTCATAGTTAAGCCTGGCAATGGTCTAGGGAAGGCTTAGTCATGCCTGATGAAGGCCTGGGTAAGATGTAGCCAAGCCTACCTACGGTCTATCCCAGCCTGGCTAAGGGCAAGCCAAGACATAGGTATGGCCTAGTCAAGCGTCGCTACGGCCTAGGTGAGGCATAGTGAAGTCCGGCGAAGGCCTAGGTAAAGCATTGCTAAGACCTATGTGAGGGCTAGTCAATCCTTGAGAAGGCCTCGTTTAGCCTTTATACGGCATAGTCAGGCCTGTTGAAGGGTTACATGTAGGTAAGGTGTAGCCAAGCCTTTCTCCTTCGATCAATACTCACCATTCTGTTACTTCTGATATACAGCTGGCCTTGACAGCGGCTCTAGGATTATAGACTTAGAAAGCTTTACCGACTCCTGGGAACCGGGTACCCGGCTCCCCACTGCCGAGTACCCGTTTACCATAGAGCTCATTCTTGTTTGTATAGCGACAAGAGCAATACATGCTTTTTGCATTAAGGATTTTAGTGTTTTAAAATAATCTAAGTCTTTAATCAGTGATAGTTTGTGTGTTCTGAAAGGATTAACTAAGGACTATGTAGAATACCGCCCAAGACAACCAGGTTGTATTGTTCTTTATTATCCATAGTTAAAAGACTTAGGTCTCTAAATTTTGTTGTGTCGCATGTTCCAATTTCTGACCCCATAGAATCTGGGACGTGTGCTAACAACGATATATGCCAGACGATCGCCTTCTTTAAACCCCAACAGGCGATCGGCAGATATGAAAATAGGTGTTTGCTACGGTATTTCTAACACGAATATCGGCTGACGTCGTTCTCTGTAGAATCCGAGCGGGTGACGTCACACCCGGTCGCTCGGATGTTTATGTGAAGAAAATTCTTTCATTAATTCGCGCATCTTATTCTGGGTGCTGCGTACTAAAAATGGTACCGGAAACTTTAGAATGATCAAGTTTACGTGCGATCACGATTGGTTTGCAATGATCGGTGGTTTCAGAATTCTTGAGTAGATGTGTGGTCTGCGGTTTTACCGTGTGAGACAGCAGTTTTGTTATACATTTTGTTGTTTTCTTCACATATCGTGCTGCGTTCGTTAGGAGTATAATTTATATTGATTAGTAAATATACCCTGAATGCTATGCGATATGATTCCTGGAGGATCTATTATGGGTGTGTTGTGCCCGCCGCGTACTTGTCGTCATAATCAATGCGATCGTTGTTGTAACGTGGCGGGGTGGGGTGCGGGGAGGTTACGGTTAATTTATGAGTCAAATTATTTGAAAATTAATTGTCTGCCTTCCATCCGGGTCTCGTTCCGCTTGTTTATTGTAGGTTTGTGCTTATTTTATAGGCCAAGCCAGCCCCGCCATCATGTGACGACTGCCATAAGTTTGTCCGTGTAATGTTCAAGGACCATGTCTGTTTTTAAGTGTGCCCTGTGTAATATAGATCATAGGTGTAATGTTTGTGCAGTGTGGTCCGTCGAAACGATGGTTAAGTTCCTTGCCCAGAAGGACTTGGCTGGGTCTGACGCGGGATCAGGCGGTCCGAGAGCAAATCGTGGAGCGCCCGGTGCGGGTGCTCCACGTCCCCAGCTGGAGGTGGCGGAGATGGCACCGCCGGCGTGGTTTGGTCCGGCTCTGCAGGGTTTTTCTGCATAGCGTTCTGACCACGCTGGTGTCGTCCCTGCTACCAAAGGTTGGGGGCAGTTTCTCCCCATGCCTGGTACGGATCCTGTCCTCGGACAGGATTCTGGACTGGTTACCGAGGGCCGTCTCGACGGCCCCCTGGCAGTCCCGTCTGGCTTCGGCCAGACGGGTTTCTGTTTCTCTGCGGCCACCTCCGGGTGGTCCAGTAGCTGTGGCCTGTCCGTCAGGTGTGGGAGCCGTCCGCCAGGACGGTTCCACGGTTGACTCGTCTAGTGACGACTCTTCGGAGTCTGAAGACGAGGAGGAGAGGTTGCTGCGGCCCGTGAAGCCGCAGGTGGAGAATATGGAGGTTGATTCCGTCCTAGACGGAACCGGCCTCCATTTGTCTGGTTTGGCGCAAGCCAAGTCAGCGGCTCCGCCTGTGGCTGAGGCAAATCCGTTACCGTGCACCGGTTCCGTGCGGCTTGGTTTGGCACCAGCCATCATGGGAACGGGTGTGCCGGGCCGGGCGGGGTTTCTGTTTCTCTGCGGCCACCTCCGGGTGGTCCAGTAGCGGTGGCCTGTCCGTCAGGTGTGGGAGCCGTCCGCCAGGACGGTTCCACGGTTGACTCGTCTAGTGACGACTCTGCGGAGTCTGAAGACGAGGAGGAGAGGTTGCTGCGGCCCGTGAAGCCGCAGGTGGAGAATATGGAGGTTGATTCCGGCCTCCATTTGTCTGGTTTGGCGCAAGCCAAGTCAGCGGCTCGGCCTGTGGCTGAGGCAAATCCGTTACCGTGCACCGGTTCCGTGCGGCTTGGTTTGGCACCAGCCATCATGGGAACGGGTGTGCCGGGCCGGGCGTGGTACTCACCTATCTCGCCTGGTCCGGCAGTCGGACGTGGGGTGCCGTGGGCGCCCGTGTCCGGCTATGGTTCTGCGACTGCTACGGGTCCGGACCTACCCCATGGACCGGAGTGTTTCATGGGGTGGCGGCGGAACCGTGTGGTACCGGAGTGCCTGGCGTGTCAGCCGTGGCTCCTTGCTGGGAGGCCGTGGTGGGCAGACCCGTGAGCACGTCAACGGGTGACGTGTTTGCGGGGGTGTCTTCATCGGAGGTAGATTGGTCAGATGCTCTGGCGTGGCTAGCCAGGGTTGACCCGTCTGTGGTTTCGGCCACGGCCGATGAAGATGCGCCCCGTGCGTCGATCAGGACGGGGATTTTGCCCGCGGCCCGTATCCAGTCAGTGGGACTGGATCCACGGTTCATAGAATGGTTGGATGCTATTTATAGCAAACAACTGATGACCAAGGGTCAGCTCCCTGCGGCCTCCAGGGAGGTGCGGGCAAGATGTCGTATTCCGCGGGGGGAATACGACAGGCATGGTGTAGTCCCGTCGGTCACTGAGGATGACCGATGGGTACTGGGCGTCCAGAGTGCCGTGGCGGGTCACCCCGGTCCGGCACTTGTGGACAAGTCTCAGGTACACCAGGAAGAAGTCCTGTCCCTATGCGATGAGGGTGTGAGGGCAGCGATGAGCGCTGTCAACCACTCTTATCGTCTCCTTCAGTCGGTGTGGGCTGAAGCGGGGCAGGCCACCCTGTGCCACCTGTGGCGCTTTCATGTGTCAATGACAGCCTGGTGCTGTCGATGGACGCATTGGCAAGGGTGCAAGCGCGTGTGACGAAATCCAGGAGGCAAATGGTCATTGACCATATGCGTCCGGCTACGGCAGTCAGGGAGCGTCTCCTTGGGACACCCCTGACAGGGCCTAGCATCTTCGGTGGCCAAGCATGGGCCATCTTAGAGGATACCGCCAGTATCGCGCAGAATCGGTTAGCGGTAGAGCTAGTGCGGCATGTTCACGCACTAGGGCCTGTGGGGAAACCGCTAACGGGACAACCTTCAAAGGAGCAGAAGAAGCATAAGGGCAAGGCGAAAGCTAGGCCTGTTGCGACTTCTGCTTCAGCTGGGTTTTCAGAGCCGCCGCCGGCGAAGAAGCCCAGGAAGGTTGTAGAGGCGCCTACCCTCCCCAATGTTGCTCCTGACCGCCCTAGAGGCGGGAAGGGGAAGGGTAAGGGTAAGGCCTCAAAGGGCGGACAGAAGGGGCCGAAGCGTACCTGAGGGTACGAAAGCTCCCTTCATATCCGCCTGGACCGCGCCTGTGCGACAGGAACTGCGGTGCCAGTTATACCCGTCGTGCCTAGAACGAAATGGTTCTCTCTCTCGTTAAGAAAGAGGGGGGGGGGGGGGCGGACTGCGAGCCGGACAACCCCGTTAGACATCGAGGCATCTATGGTGGGTGGAAGGCTCATGCGTTTCGTCGAGGCCTGGCAAGGTGTGACGTCAGACAGTCTGGTCCTGGGATGGTTATCCCAGGGTTACATGCCGGAGTGGTGGGACTTTCCACCACAAAATCTGTCTTTGGCACCTGTCTGGACACCCGTACCAAGGGAGCCAGACAAGTTAGAAGCCGTTCAAAAGGAAGTGTCGGGTTTGCTTCTGAAGGGAGCAATAAAACCAGCAAATCGAAACACTCCAGGCTTCTATTCAAACATGTTCCTTGTCCCCAAGAGCACAGGGGGATGGAGACCCATACTCAATCTCAGGCCATTAAATTGGTTTATCCATACGCCTCGGTTCCAGATGGAAACGCCGAGGTCGGTAATGCGGGATTGAGGAAAGGAATGTGGTGTGTATCGATCGATCTGAAAAATGCATATTTCCACATTCCTATGAATCGGAGTTGGCACAGGTTTCTGAGATTTGCGTTTCAGAATCAAGTATGGGAGTTTACAGTCTCCCGTTTGGCCTGTCGACAGCTCCGAGGGTTTTCACAAGAGTGGTCCTTGCGGTGACAGCGTTTCTCAGAAAAGAGAACGTGGCGCTACACACCTACATAGACGACTGGCTGCTCAAGGCAGACTAGGCAGCCAGGTTGAACGTGGATACTGCTCTGACTCTGAAGTTACTTTCAGATCTACGCTGCATAGTCAACGAGGAGAAATCCGAGTTGGCGCCCACTCAACGTTTCGTTTATTTGGGGATGCGATTCGACCTCGAGGAGGGCAGGGTTTACCCGTCAGAGCCCAGAGTGGTGTCTCTGTTAGCCATCCTCAAGAGTTTTCGAGTGGGAAACCACATTCAAGGCGAGGCGGTTCCTTCAGATGCTGGGCATGATGGTCTCCATGGAGCAGGTTATCCCGTACGATGCTCTAATGCGAAGGCCTATCCAGTTGTATCTGATGTCTCTGTGGAAACAGAGAACAGAACCCCTGTCAAAACTGGTGCCAGTTTTGGAGCCGATAATATCGCATCTTCTATGGTGGAAACAGCGTCAGAATCTCCTATTAGGGGTTTCGCTGCACCTACCCCGCCCCCAGCTGTCCGTCTACACGGATGCATCGCTGGAAGGGTGGGGTGCCTGCCTGGGAGCACCAGGTCTCGGGCACATGGACTCTCCCGGAGAGTCAGCTGCATATCAATCTGTTGGAAATGATGGCAGTGGAACTGACGTTGGAAGAGTTCCTTCCGATGATCAGGGGCAGGGTGATTTTGATACGGTCGGTCAATTCGACAGTAGTATCATATATAAATCGCCAAGGCGGGACCAGGTCGCCCACTCTGTGTATCAGGGTGTGGCACTTGATTCAATGGTGCAGGAATTACTCGGTTGTTTTGAAAGCAGCTCGTATTCCTGGCCGATTGAACATTCTGGCGGATGCTTTGTCTCGCAGACAGAGAATCCTGCCAACAGAATGGTCCCTCAACCCTCCAGTTCTGCGACGGATCTTCGAGCATTGGGGCAAACCCAACGTGGACTTGTTCGCCACAAGGGAAAATGCTCAAATCATGACATATGTCTCGCCGATTACCGATCCAAAGGCCGTCGATACAGACGCTCTGGCGATAAGCTGGAGAGGGATGCACGCTTACGCGTACCCACCCACCATTCTTCTGCCGAAGGTATTGGTGAAGGTCAGGGAGGAACCGTGTCTGGTCCTGCTAATAGCGCCGTATTGGCCGAGCAGGGCCTGGTTCACGGATCTTCTAGATCTGCTGGTGGAAAATCCTGTGCAGTTGCCCGAGATTCCGAACATAATCTCCCAGGCCAAGGGACGCTTCCGACACGAGCGTCCCGAAATGCTCAATAACTGCGTGGATGTTATCAAACAACGTTCCACGTCGGAAGGCTTTTCTCGACAGGCTGCTGATTTCATCGCGGCTGCGAGAAGGAGGTCAACCTTCAAGTCATATAACAACAAGGTTAACAGATTTGCAGATTGGTGTGAAGAAAAGGGTATTGATACCTTTCAATCCACTATCAGCAAATAGCAGACTTTCTCTGTGAGCTGTTCTTTTGAGGACTAGCTCCCGTCACAGTTGCTGGATACAAGTCAGCTTTGGCATCAGTTATCCCTTGTCTAGCCAACAGGGATAGTCCAGAGGTGGCCCAGTTAAATGTGATGTTGAAGGGAATGAGCAATCTCCGACCGAGACAACCGGTAGTCATTCCAGCCTGGAGTCTATCTTTAGTGCTTAATGTACTGGCCAAGCACCCTTTCGAACCGTTGCGTTCGGCTAGTCAAAAGCATTTGACTCTAAAGGCGGTTTTTCTATTGGCAGCTTCCTCAGCTAGAAGGCGCAGTGAGATCCATGCGCTTTCGGCAGAGAGGAACCGATTTATTGTTTCTGGAGAAGGTCTGCGTCTTCTGCCAAGAGCAGAGGTTATGTCAAAGAACCAATCTTTGAGATATCCCGGCAAACCGATCATTATACCGAAGTTAACTAGGTTTGATCGTGATGCCAGTGTCTGGTGCCCGGTCCGTGCTTTGACTAAGTACAAGAAACGGACTGACTCGTTACGGTCGAACGATAGACATCTGTGGATCTGCCATAAAAAGTCTTATGGCGCCGCATCCATGGATACTATCTCTCGTTGGGTGGTCGAATGCATTCAGACTACTCACGAGATGGCGACTGGGCACCAGGTGCAAGGCGTAAGGGCAGACAATGTCAGAGGAATAGCCGCCTCGACCGCCCTTTACAATGGTGTTCCGTTATATGACATCATGGCCGTTGCACAATGGCACTGTGAGTCCTCTTTCACAGATTACTATATGAGGGAAGTGTCAGACTCCGCCAATCCACTCGCTTTAGCTGTTTTGAAACGATAGTTATGCGACCACACTGCTCTTCTCCCTTTTTTGGCATTTGTAAGAAAGGATTAAGAAGCAGACATGGTCGAGCGAGAGGATGACAACCAGATTGTGTCACTGATGGCCGGACAAGTGAATGGTTGGAGGCGCCACGTCTGGAATCCATATATCATGAGGTAATTCAAGATTGAGAGTTTTTTGTATTATGTCTATATATCATGTTCATTCATCTTATATATTCATGCTCATTCCCAGGTTAATACAATATATATGCAAAGAGCAGTTAACCCTCTTGGCATATTTGTGTTTCAGGCGAGATGCATGTTCGTGAGTTCTCTCCCTTTTCTTAGGGGAGGGGGGGGGGCAGTGATGTGAATGTGATTCGGTTCCGTTAACTTGATGGTCCTTTTAGGTCTCCATTAGTCAAGTTTAAGTCTAGCTCTTTCTCCAAGGGGCAAAAGTAGCAGTTATGGCTTGCCCCTTCCCACCAGGTTACTGACCAAATCTGGGGTATATCAGAAGTAATAGAATGGTGAGTATTGATCGAAGGAGAATGAAGGAAATTTCAATTTCCCTTTCTCCAAGATCTAGCAATACTCACCATTCTATTACGGACCCAGCCTCCCAGCCCCATGGAGGCAAGCCATGGGTTTCTCTTGTTTGGTGGCTATGCAAACAATATGAGCTCTATGGTAGACGGGTACTCGGCAGTTGGGAGCCGAGTACCCGGTTCCAAGGAGTCGGTAAAGCTTTCTAAGTCTGTAGTCCTAGAGCCAGCTGTCATGGCCAGCTGTATATCAGAAGTAATAGAATGGTGAGTATTGTTAGATCTCGGAGAAAGGGAAATTGAAATTTCCTTCAATCTACGGTTTATCCAAGCCTGGCTACGGCCAAGCCAAGACATTGGTATGGCCTAGTTCTGGCCTAATCAAGCATAGTCAATGTCCAGTTAACTGTCTACGGCTTGGTTAATGCCTAGTTAAGCCTCGCTAAGGCCTATTTAAGTCATAGCGAAGACTGGCGAGGGCCTAGGTATGGCAAAGTTAAGCCTACCTGATGCCTAAATAAGGACTAGCTAATGCCGATGTAAGCCCAGTGAAGGCCTACATAAGACCCACCCACCCACCGATCCACCAACTTGACCAACCCAACTACCCAGCCACTGATTGACTAACCCACCCACCGACCGAGCAACTGACCCCCTCCACACACCCACTGACCGACCGAGGTTGGACCGATCGACCGACCAACCAATGGTCCGGCTGACCGACCCACCCACCGACCGGCTGAGGTCGGACCAACCGACTGACCCACCCACCGACCGAGGTCGGACCGACCAACTCACCCACCCAACCGACCCACCGACCAACCCACCCACTGACTGACCGTCCAACCCACTGAAGGACTAACGTCGGACCGACCGCAGACCGACTCATTAATTCACTGAATCACTTAGTCACTGAATCACTCACTGAATAACTCACTTAATTTTCCACTCACCCACGCACCCACTTCCCTGTCACCCACCCACCCTCACACACCGAACCACCCATGGATGTAAAATGAGAATAATAAATGCAGCATAAATAATTGAATATCTTATCGTACCAACAAAACTGAAGCAATCTCGATCCGTCCTTTTCTTTCCAGTTTAATTTAATCATCCCGGGGCTCGAATTTGCTCGTGGCGAAATTGCATGATTTTCGAGGTGAAAAGTTGTGTACTGCGTTACCACTGTTTTTGTAATGGCTGTTCGCTTGAAATTTGATAAAGATTTGTCAACAGTGAGCTAAAAAGTTAAATAACGTGAGATATAGGGCATATTTAACACGATTTAAGGTGCGAGCGAATGGATATGTGAATTATATGAAGCAATAACCGGGGTTTGTGTCGAATATTGTAGCTAAGGTCAATTAAGAGGCGCGCTACCAAGCGGTTGCGGGGTTCTACAGCTTTTGAGCATACAAATTGCTCTGACTCTCCGGCCCATCAGTCTGTCCAAATATCTGTCACAGGGGCGGGTTGAGTCAAAGCAGACTCGGACTATCTCACGTATTTTAGTTGCTGACACGATTAGAGTAATAACTTTTACTAAAAGTTTGTCAATGATCTTTTTCCCTTGTATCACTACATTCGACCCAAGCCATATTCGACCGGTGACAACGTAAGTCTAGCTATGCTTCACATCGTCTGTCGGTTATGTCTGTTGATATTACAAACAGTGTATAGATGAAAACCAAGTTCTGAGGAATAATTCAAAAGTTTGCTTGACTGAATGCGGTTTGTGTCAATCTATCACAATTAAGAATCATTGGGTGAAGTCAAGTCGGGGTGTTAGTGTTAACAGTGATCACTAACACCAAGCCATGTGTTAACACCATCCATTTTAACATTAACACACGTTGTGTTAACACGAATGTCGATGTCAAGTCTGTGTTATCTCGGTGTTAGTGTTGCACTAGCACTAGAACCAGAGTTGACCTCACCCATTGTGCAGGCTTAATAGCATATATATATATGTATATTTTTTTATTTAACTGAATTGTAAGGTGTCTCTAACTAACGTAATCCTAAGGATTGCTCGCTTTGTGAATGTTTTATGTTAATTAACCGGAATAGTAACCTATAATATATGATGAAATGTCCAAACAGGATACCAACAACTTCAAAAGTTAATTAAGATACATATTATTAGCAGTTCACCCTGTCACATTGGCCTACGTTTAGTATTTTGTCCCTAATGCGTGGGCATCTTTTCTATTAACACGTTGCTGACCGTGGTTTTTGAGTAGGTTATTCCAATTGACGCCAAATCTTTTGGAAAAAAATTGCTTATCTGCAAGAGTTCTGCTGTCTTCCATCTGGTAGTGTTTCATTAAGTTCAAACAAGCTGAAATAGAAACCAGAGGCTACATAATTAACCTAGCCCCGGGTGTGTCTCTAATGGACATCTGCTTGGTGTAGAGCTGATGGGTGGTGTGGGGTGCACAGGATGATGACGTTAATATGACCATGGCTCTTTGAATCATCGCAACTTGATGAAAGTGTGTAATAAGTCAACAGAGTGAATCATCATCTTTAGCCTAATTACTGGACGCAAGTTGAATGACTGTTTCTGATTCTCCTGTAGGTTTTGATACCCAGCTTTCAGGATTTAGTCAATTTCACCATTTCCCTGATTTTGTAAAATCTAGAATGCATCATCACAAATCACCCCTACCCCACCACCATGTTTTCCCTTAACTGTTAAGGAGGAGATGCATTTTGAAAATTTCCGGGAAATTTTTCATAAAATCTAAGATTATCCCCCCACCCCTCCCCCACACACATTCACAAACAAAACTGATCAATCGAAATTCAGAAGATAAGTCCTGCATGAACCTAGCACGATAGAACCCTTCCGACCATATTTGTTTGAAATTTATACGGCAGTTGATGTGGCAATGCATTTTGACAATTTCCGGAAAACTGATCATAAAAGATTTTCACCAAAAAGATTGACCAATCGAAATTCTGAAGAGATCTTCCAAAGCATACCATCATAGAATCCTTCTAGCCAGCTTTGTTTGGAATTGGCCCAACCGTTAAAGAGGAGATGCTATTTGATGGACAGACATGCTGATGGATGTCCGGTTTGACAGAGAGGTGAGTCGGACGGCCGCCATAGCATATGATCATTTGGCCCTTCGGCCCAGGGTAGCTAAATATAAATGTGCTCTTGCAATCCACAATAATATGGGTAACTTACGTAACAAATATTGTTGAATTCTGACAAATGGTTTCAGAGACAGTAGGCTGACAGACAGATGGACTGGCATACGGGTTGTGGCGTTTGTAATAACGCTGGCGTTTTTACGCGTGGGGATAGTAAAAAGGATTATATCAGTCACATTGACCAGATAACCATGTGCCAGAATTCTGCCCCTTGGCCATCGTGGTTGAAGATTCAAGATTCAAAATTATTTATTTTCATATATGATATAGTACATAGATTTTACATTTACACAATAGGCTCTAATGGCTTAATCCAACAAAATGATTCTCACGGATTTCTTTCTTTGTCAGTTTTTTTATGTTTGAAATTGATTGAACGTTGTACATGTATGGACAAATGTGTAAACATAGCCTACGATGACGTATACTATACATATGTTCGTAGGCCTACTTTATGGCTATGTAAAATAAGTGGGGGGTGGGGAATAGTCCAGGATACGTATCTATAGCTATGTATAGCCTACATGCATGTATATGATAACATGTAATGTAGGACACACCAACACACACTTGAAGTCATGAACGAACACATGTGACATTTGTGTGTTTGTATGCGTGCATGCATGCGTGAGTGTACTACAATCAGATACATACCATATATAATAGGCCTAAATTAGCTGTCGTGTGTGTATGATTCTTTATCTTTAATTACAAAACGCACTGCTCACTTGGAAGCGCAAATTCCACCGTGATCAATTTGCTCATTTTCAGCAATACAGCTACTGTCACGTCACACCCAATCAATCGCAATTATAACGTCACAACATCTTCAGCTCAATAACTGATTATGGCATAGGTACAACTTCGTGGACGGTGGTGGACGTAGCGAAGAGATCTACACACGCGAGAACAGCATATATGGATGTATGGGGTGGGGGGATAGGGTGGGACAGTGTGGGCCGATAAAACTGAAATATGCACTGTTATGGGAGCGCCATGACGCAAAAGATTACTGGAATTTTAATGAATTTTTCATGTAATACCCTGTAGAGAGCTTATTGCAGGAGCTGATGTCGACTTTAGTTTTCAATCTTGTGACGCCTAAATGATGTGGGATATCCAGCCTTTTGGCAATTTCAGATTCACAAACAATTGTCGACGTCGACAAAACGTCGGATTTCCAACCAAATATCAACGTTATATTTTAGACCTTTTGCCAACGTTGGCATAGCATCAGATTTCCGACCAGCTTCATGTCAATCCAGTCATATACTAGTAAATTGTAGACATGATTTTTAATGGTCAAATCTGGTCAAGAAAATCAAAATATGTGTCTATTGAATGTCCTTTTTTTTTAACTTTATCGCTGGAATGACTGGCTCTCATTTCAGTGATAAATTTTCAAAAATAACCTTCTTGGCCTGCAAATGGACATTCACTGTAGAGGCCGTTTTTGGCCGACTTGACCACTAAAGAGTTAATGGTTAACCCTTTGGCACTAGTCAAGTCCAGCAAAATGGCCTCTACTGTGGTCTTGGGAAATGTCCATACACGCAGGTCAAGAGTAAGGTTTTTAAAAACACGACTCAAATGTCTGGCTTGCTGGCTTAAGCCATGCATTTCAGTGGAAAATTTTCAGAAATAGTCTTACAAATGAGCATTCCCTAAATAGAAATGTTAATTTTCATGACTAATTAGGCTTGTGCGATTATTGCGTTGAGTGATCGCGATCGATTATTAGAAAATAATCGTGATTACTCGATTAATCAGCTTGGATACAAATTACCAAGCCATAGCAACAATAAAATATCAATGATGAAAATTGCAATGGTGTATAGAAAAGTCCAAAAAGACTATTTTTGAAAATGTATCACTGGAATGAGTGGCTCGATTCTCGAACCAGGCATTCCAGTAA
Organism: Chaetoderma sp. LZ-2023a; assembly: GCA_034401795.1. NCBI lineage: Eukaryota > Metazoa > Mollusca > Caudofoveata > Chaetodermatida > Chaetodermatidae > Chaetoderma > Chaetoderma sp. LZ-2023a. The sequence continues at coordinate 94,415 of JAVVLW010001676.1, forward strand.
CACATTTTCAAAAATAGTCCTCTCTTGCCTTGCAAATGGACATACATTCACTAAGCAAAATGTCATTTTTCATGACCGATCTTATTAAAAAATAATTGAAAATTAGGTTTTGAAATATTTTCTGCAATAGAAAATATTCATGGTTATTCGATTATTTAATTTTTAATCATATAAATTCATGATTTAAAACATAATCACGATTTTTGATTTAATCATATAATCGCGCAAGCCTATGACTAATCATGTCCATTATAAAGGAATAAGGATTAGTATACTTTAAATTTTACCATTTTGATTGTGGCTCACCAATGCATGTACATTCTGGTTTGTTTTCGTTTCAGATACTTGTTTGTTTGCGTTGGTGATGTGGTGCGTGTTTATAGTACAAACAGCGGGGAGAAGGTTCGGGATTTGAAAGGGCACAGAGAACCAGTCTGTTGTGTGTATCTTGAACCTCGGAATCCACTGCAGGTTAGATTAGTATAATTTCTCTCACGCGTGAATGAATCCACTTTTAAGCTATGCACCACCCATTTTCTAGCTAGATTCTGCGACTTCTGCCCATGCTCTTCCTGTGTTGGGGTTGACTGAACCATGACCTCACTGAATCCCGATTTCCAGAAAAATATACAGGTAGTAAGCTGTTTAATATTTTGAAACTAATTTAACATATAGGGAACTCTAGAGCAATATGGTGCAAAAAAATATATGTTATGCCATTCTGTTTTCTGTGTATACGCCTATGCGGGAACTGATATTATATATAATGGATGTTTATTTTACTTATCTCTATGCATACAGCAAATTGATGTATTCTGTGTGTAGGGGGTCCATCGATTTATAGGCCCTGCCTTTGATGGACTGCCCAATTACGATGTATGTGTATTGTATATATTAAGCATGAAATAAATAATTTTGAATCTTGAACTGGGTGTGTATGGCAGCAAGTCAAATGTTCAACAGAATGGTTATTAAGTAGTAAAGCCATACAATTCGTACACTTGGCAGACTTTTAAGAGTTCCTGATGGACTTTGATACACCAGTCATGGCGTATTTTAATTGTGATGTCGGTTTACCTGTGACGTATTTGACTATGACATCATATAACAGGATGCATTCCTCTATTAGCTTGATCAGAGTATAAATTTTCGTGCACTAGCGTGAATAGATAGATCCATTTCCAGCTATGCCCCATCCCACCCATTTCCAGCTATGCTGCACCCATTTCTAGCTATGCCCCGCCCATTTCTAGCTATGCCCCACCCATTTCTAGCTATGCCCTGCCAATTTCTAGCTCAGCTTCTCCAGATTTGTGTGCAGGTTTGAACCAGATTTCATGGTAATTATACAGGTAAACTGTTGAATATTTTGAAACTAATCTGTTGCTGCCAGGTCTCCACTGTTCTTGACGTGGTGCTCTGAATGTCCTGCCAATTTCTAGCCAAAGCCATAGGACCTGTACAGTAGTCATCATGAAATTAAGACACAGGCATTTCAAAGGTCTCAAATTCAAGGAGAATGTCCTAGGAAATCTGTTGTCTTAAAAAATTATGATATTTCGTCTCAGTAAGGGTGTAAAGTGTCATTGTTTTGTATTTTTCAGGTGTTTTCATTAGCAGGTCAAAGCATCATTCTCTGGGATTATACTGATGGCTCTGTTCTTAGGGTAAGTACATGATTATGCTCCTTGAAAGTCGCTGCTTTGTCCGTCCGTCCGTCCGTTCACCATATATAAGTTTGTCCGGGGCATAGTTTCAAGACTTTCACATATGGTCACCAAACTTGGTATGTGGATGCATCTTAGGGAGAAGGTGTGCGGAGTATGAAAAGTAGGTCATGCTGACCTACGGTCAAATGTAGGTCATGCTGACCTACTTTTTATGGTCGATTGAATATCACAGAAAAATGTTTGTCCGGGCTATAGTTTCAAGACTTTTTCACATATGGTCACCAAACTTAGTATGTGGATAAATGTTATGGAAAATGTTGCGGAGTATCAAAAGTAGGTCATGCTGACCTACTTTTCATGGTCGACTGAATATCACAGAAAATGTTTGTCCGGGCCATAGTTTCAAGACTTTCACATATGGTCACCAAACTTGGTATGTGGATGCATCTTAGGAAGAAGGTGTGCACAGTATGAAAAGTAGGTCATGCTGACCTACTTTGCATGGTCGACTGAATATCACAGAAAATGTTTCTCCGGGCCATAGTTTCAAGACTGACATATGGTCACCAAACTTGGTATTGATTATTACAGAAAATATATCTGTATATTTTGAACATAGTTTTTATATGTATTTTTCATATAGTGCCAAGAAAAGTCTAAGTGTGTTTATTTAGAGAAACTTAGATTTTGCTTTTATTAAGCTATCCCTAACAAATTGTTCGTTAGGGCAAATCCTGCCAGACCAAAAGAATGATGACCCACCGAATCATTCCTACTCCCAAAATTGTGGATTTAGCATCATTACCCCAAACCAACAATATTTTAAGGATGGCCTAATATGGGGATATCTCATTGACAATTTCAAGTTCGTTTCTCTGTGTGTGAGCCACAGTTCCAAACATTTCCCTGAAGCATATGCCTTCAGGGTTATCCATTCAGTTTCTCTGCAGAGTATGCCTTCGGGGAGCATACATCAATTTATTGATTTGCCTTGTTTTAATCTAGCCATGATAAGCTATTCTTTGGCGGCGGCAAGGAACCTTTACAGTTTTAGCCATACCCTGCCCATCTCTACCTAAGTTCAACCCACACCTCGCTCATTGTGGGATCGATCGATTTCTAAACTTGACTATCAATTTCCAGAGAACTATACAGGTAAGCTGGTGAATATTTTAAACAAAAGCGTCCAGTCAAATTAGTTTTAAAATATTCAACAGCATCTTTCTTAAATAGCAAAAACGTGCAATTCGTACAACTTGTCAGACTATTAAGCGTTAAAGAGGGGCTTAGTCAAATCATTCATAATGTCATGATTATGACATCAGCATACACATCACGTAGTTGATTATGATGTCATATGATTGAGTGAGGAAAGGAATTCATGAATTATCAGTGTCATCGCGTGGGATCACTAAAAAGTGATCACTTAGTTTTTTAACCATTTCCCAGACAAACCCCTGAAAAAGTATATTCTTTACAATATAAAACTTAATCGTTTTCATATTTTGAGATTAATTTTACTGGAAGCCATTGCTGCCTAAGGTAACAACGGCTTCCAGTCAAATTAATTTCAAAACATTAAACAGTTTTCCTGTATGGTGGGAATGAAAATGAGATATTGGGAATTCTTTGTCGAAATGGTTAATGGTCCAGAATTGTCAAGAAAGATTTTTGTTTAACGAATGTCCGTTTGTAGACCAAGAGAAAAATTCTTTAATTTAACACTGGAATGACTGGCTCGATTATCAAGCCTGCTATTCCAGTAGTAAATTTTCTAAAATGCAATGTACTCTTCTTTGACTTCTCAAGAACACCGCAGAATCTGTTTTTGGCCGACATGGTCATTAATGGGTTAAACCACTAAAGTGACTGGCTCGGTTATCAAGGCAGCTATTCTAGTGGTAAATTTTCAAAAATACTCTTTTGCAAGGTTAGAAATTATCAAACAAGATTTACTGCTTACTTCATCAAGCAGTTAGTGTATTCTGTGGTGCTTTAGTCAGTGTAGTCGTCAAGCCGACCAAGAAAAACCGTTACAGTGGTCTTGAGAAATGTCCATTTGCAGGCCATGGGGATACTATTTTTGAAAATGTGCCACTAAAATGACTGGCTCGATAAACAAGCCAGTCATTCCAATGGTATATTTTCAAAAATAGTCTTGGCCCACAAATGGTCAGTAAGTAAGCAAACATTTTGATTTCTTGATCATTAAGTGATTAATTATCCTAATAATATGGTGTAAATTCTAGTGCATTCAGAACATTTGATTAATTTTATATTCTGTGCACAATTAGTCATGACAGGGATCTGTGACTTTTCTAACGTACTGATCCATACGGATCATGATTAAAAAAATTAAGATTTTTAGCCCTGCTCTTGGCCGGCTTGACCATGAAAGGGTTAAACACTGAATTACTCCCTACCCATTGAAAAGAACTTGCTCTGAACACTGCAAAAAACACAAGTAATTTGTTTGAAAATTGAAATTTGGAAGCTTAAATTTACCCTCATCATATGCCTGCCCTGTGGTGACCACATTGATGAATGTGTGTTTTAGAAATACTCACTTCCAAGGTCAGCTATTGCATTCTGGCTCGTGTACCTTGAGAGGCAAGAGGAGGCTGAACTCAACGTGATCCTTCTCACTAAAAACCAACAGACACGTATGTATTGACAAGCAGACACATGTATAAACCAACAAACATATACAGATAAACCAACAAACTTGTGTGTGACGCAGCATGCACGCGCGCACGAGCACACACAGATGGACGCACACACATGTTTTTGAGTATTGTGATCTCAAATGTGCAATTTTCGAAATGATCGGATAAACGGTTTGGCGGCCATCTTGGATCTTTTCCTGCCAAAAGCTCCCATACTAAAGGAATGGGAAATTTAAAATGTCTTCTCGATAACTACTGGGACAATTTCAATTATATTTGGCAGGAAGCATCCTTCGGGCATAGAGATTCAAGTTTGTTCAAATGAAGCCGATCGGCCAATTGGGCTGGTGGCCATCTTGGATTTTGGCCGATTTTTTTTAATTTCTTTAAAAATCTTCTCCGAAACCGTTTGAGGGATCGATTCAGAACTCATGAAATAGCATCTAGGGCAAGCGCTGAACCAAATTTGTTCACTTGTGAACTTGATTGGCCGAATCATTCCGCGGCCATCTTGGATGAACTCCAGAACTGCTTACGTGATCGGGCCGAAATTTTGGAGATGATATTGATGACTAAGGGTCATTAAAGTTTGTTCAAGAGAAGTTGATACATAAAGAAACATGGCCTCTGTTTTCTTGTTACAAGTCTGCTCAACTCATTAGAGTTCTACTTATTGTTAATGAACATTCTAGTTGAAATGCCTATGGTCCAGGTGAACGATACAGGCCCCATGGGCCTCTTAAAGATTCACCTTTATCGAACCAAGATTTTACTGCTACTACTACTGCTGCTGCTTCTACTGTTACTGCTTCCACTACTGCTGCTGCTGCTTCTACTACTCTTGTTGCTGCTTCTACTGCTGCTGCTTCTACTACTACTGCTGCACTGCAGCTACTTCTACTACTACGTCTATGGCTTCGCCTTCTGCTACTGCGGTTACTGCTTCTACTACTGCTGGTGCTTCTACTGCTGCTGGTGCTACAGCTCACTGTTACTGCAGCTACTGCTTCTACTACTACTGCTATTACTACTATTGCTACTGCTGCTGTTTCTACTGCTACAGCTTCTACTACTGCTACGGCTTCTACTACTGCTACGGCTTCTACTACTGCTGCTGCTTTTTCTACCGCTACTGCATCAGCTGCTTCTGCAATTGGTGCTACTTCTACTCCTGCTGCTACTGCAATTAATAATAATTATGTGTGTGGCTTACCAGAAGGTGCGGAAGCCCTATGGTAATCACCACGTCTGTCCATCCCTCTGTCTGTTCACAATATCTCGTAAACAGCATATTATACAGAACCGCGTCAGATATTTTAATAAAATTTGAAGAATTCGCGTTTATAGGCCCAGGATTTTTGGGTGAAAATTGGCTCTTTGATGCAAAAACTCATGCTTTTTATCAGTTTCCTTGTAAACACCATATCATACAGAATCGCTTAAGATAATTTAATGAAACTGCAGGTGGCATCATTATAATGGGTAGATGTGCCTTTTTAAGGATTCACCTTTATCAGACCAAGATTTTGAGTGAAAAGGGGTTTTTGAATTCCAAATGATTTTTGTCAATTTTCTCGTAAACCCCATATATAGAATCGCTTAAAATAATTAAATGAAACTTGGCATATGCCTCAGTTATGATGTGCCTTTTATGTACCTTCATAGGTCCAAAATTGTGGCTTAAAATTGGCTTTTTAAGGCAAAAACATGATTTTTGTCAACATACAGAATCGCTTAAAATAATGTAATGAAATTTAGCAGGTAGCTTCTTTATGATGGGTAGAGGCGCCTTTTGGAGGAATCACCTTTATAGGTCAAAGATTTTGGGTGAAAATGAACCTTTTAATGCAAAAACTCATAATTTTTGTCAATTTCCTTATTTTTTTATATATAATTTTTAGCTCACCTGGCCAGAATGGCCAAGTGAGCTTATGCCATGTCTACCATCCGTCGTCCGTAAACTTTTGCTTAAAAACGCTACTCCTAACTAACCGCTCGGCAGCCATCTTGAAATTTCCTAAAAATGGTGGGGAAATGTTTAGAACGCTACTCCGGATTAACTGCTTGGATTATTTCAACCAGACTACATTTGTTGTAACTGGGAGTATAGTACGCTGGTATGGTTTAGAACTTGTATACAGAATTTTGATTGGTCAATTTTTCTGGTGGCCATCTTGGATTTTCTGAAGATTTGAAAATCACTTAAAAGCCTACTCCTCGATAACCACTTAGCCCAGGGCCGATTTCAATCAAACTCAGATGGACGTAGGATGCTTCAGAATTTTTATACAAAATTTTCATTGGTCCATTTTTTCAGTGGCCATCTTGAATTTTCTGATAAATGGCGGGGAAATCGTTTAAAACACTACTCCTCATTAACCGCTTGAACGAGTTCAGGCTGGAAGGACCCGAAAGTGGTATACTTTAGGGCTTGTATACAGAATTTTTATTGATCAGTTTGTTCGGTGGCCATCTTGAAATTTCTGGAAAATGGCTGAAAAGACGCTACTCATTAACTGCTTGGTTGATTTTAACCAGACTGGCTGGAACGAGTCTTGTGCAGTAGGCTTCAGAACTTGTGTACAGAATTTTGATTGGTCAATTTTTCCACCAGCCATTTTGGATTTTCTGAACATTTTGGGAAATCAGTTAAAAGGCTACTAATCATTAACCGCTTGGCCGATTTCAACCAAACTCAGCTGGAAGAACCCTAGCCCGATAAACTTCAGAACAAGTACACATAATTTTGATGGCTTGATCTTGATGGCGGGTTATCTTGGATTTTCCAAAAAATGGAACTTCATATAAAATGCTACTCCTCATTCATCGCTTGGGCAATTTCTACCAAATTTGGTTGGAAGTGTGCTATTGTCGTAGCCTCTAGAAATTCTTTTCAGAATTTTGATAGGTCAATGATTTGGCAGCCATCTCTGATTTTCTGAAAGTTTTCTGGAACCAATTAAAAATGGTGCTCCTTCAATCAATAGCCTGATTTCAACAAAACTTGGGTGGATGGATCCTATGACGGTAGGCTTCAACATATTAAATGAGACTCTTGATTGGTCAATTTTTTGGTGGCCATCTTGGATTTTCTGAAAATCATCCATGTCTATTTAAATGCAAATGGTTTAAATGCCAACGGTCCAGATGAGCGCCACGCCCTTGGGCCTCTTATTTATTAGATCCTTTGATTTATCAGTTCTGTGTATGTAATTTCAGAGTATGACCTCGTAATAGCCGTCTTGCCAAGCAAACCTCAGAGTGTCACGACGCTGAAGTGTTCCTCTCTGATTACAGACACAGGGCAGAGAGTTGCTGATGTCGCTGTAGGGTGTAAGGTATGTACAATATATGAATTTATAATGTCTCTGAAGCACACCTTCAAGTGAGCTCATGTGTGCTAATCAGCTGCCAGTTTTAATGGGGTTCTTCAGTAGAATTCTAATGTTTGATGAAATTTAAGTTAAACCAGGAGAGAAATCAAGAAAATTTGAAGGGATTTGTTCTAGCCGCTATCCTATATGGTGAGTACTATGCGAATTCACCAGGAATCTATCCAATCAGAGGTATGCAGAGATGGTAAGGTGGATCTAGATGAACGTACAGACAGTTGACAACTCTTATTATGTCTCCGTTAAAACAAAATGTTGGTGGACAAATCTTTCTCGTTTCTCAATGTTAGGCATTGAGAAATTTTAACCAGTTCTGTTTTGTCGATGCTGTTTCTTAGAAAATCTCATATCATGTAGTAGGGACAGTGGTTTTCCGTTTCAGAATTTGCCATGTTCCGTTTCACCAAATTGCAGATTCCGTTTCATTTCTGTTTTGTAAAATAGATCATCTAAGCTTCATGTACATTTAATGTACTCAATAAAATTGCCAAATTTGTGTTGTGCAAATGTGTTATTGGTATGTTCAGAAAGTATGAAGTCAAAGTGGAGAATATATCGGTATCTAATAATTTACAATTTTAGATGAGAATGTTTCACTTTCTTGAGGAAAATGCCTTTATCCGTTAATTTCCGTTCGAATATCATGTTTCCGTTTCAATTTACCGAGATTTTGCAGAAAAATACCATTTTCCGTTGATTTCCGTTTCATAATTCTTTTTCCGTTTCAAATTACCAATTCTGTGAATTCCGTTTGTTTTCCGTTATTGCGGAAAACAAATGCCATTAATGTAGTTCCAGGAAGCTCTGTCTGAGCCAATCAGCTAAACTCATACCAGTGTGGTACCATGTCTTCCTATCTTCTGTCATCTCCGCCTCTAGTGGTCTTCTCAATGAACCTTTCCGGTTTTAGCTATTCCCCCGCCCATCTCTAGCTAAGCTCCACCCACACCTCGCTCGTGTCGGGATCTATTGATCTCTGAACATGCTGACTCAATTTCCCAAAAAAATGCACAGATAAGCTATTGAATATTTTGAAACTAATTTGACTGGGTGCTGTTGCTGCCTAAGGCAGGAACAGGACCCAGTCAAATTAGTTTCAAAATATTCAGCAGCATGTTTATTAAATAGCAAAGTATTACAAAGACATACAGTTCATACAATGTCGGACTTTTTGAGATTTTATGACTATCTATATGGAACCCTTTGTGACGTAATTATTGTGATGGCATTATGCACGCCCTGGGCTGAATATGACGTCATACGAGTTCAGATGGTGGATGGATACTCTGGAACGGTGAATTGTCCATGCCGCAGTAAGTCTTACCTACTTTCTCATCCCATGTGGTGCGCTGTGTATGGCATATATGTTTCCCTAGTGCATACATAGGTGGTGCCCGCATGATGGTCCTCATCTCAGCTGATGACGATGAGTGACTTGTGTTCTGCAGCTCAAGAAGTGAAAACTTCTTTCAGCAGCAATCAGTTTTTCTTCAGCATTCTCCACTTTGTCCATTGTGAGTGTGCTAAGCTTCTTTGGCTTCCTTCTCGTCTCTAGTTGTCCCATCGTACTTACATACAGCCACTCACATAGCTACGCTGTTCGAGCCTGTACTTGCAGACCTTTCATCTCTCACTATGTGAAGTAACATTATGCTAGTGGACTGGAAGGTAGCCAATCAGATTTCTGCCTACTTCATGTGATAGGCGAGGCTTCCTCTGGTGACCTAATTTACAATTACAAAAACAACGGCGATCGCGACGCTGTTGAACTGGAAAGAGATATTTGCAAAAGTTTGCAATAGCTTTGCTCTAAATAAGTTATCTGACGATTCGGAAGAACAGAAAATGTGTAGATTGGTTTTCAGTAACAAAAACCGCTAGTTTGATTTAAGCACATGTGTAAATTTGTCTACTTCCTGATTTCTTATTGAGCAATCTCATTGGTGCGGGTTGACTGGCCCCAGCTCATTAATATGTATGGAGCTTCGTGAACTTAGCACAAACATCAAAGGCATGCAAGCACGGTACTCGATACGGGAACGTAGTGGAAGGGCGAGGACCACGCTATAGGACGATGTAGTTGTCCTAGATTAATTTCTTTTAGTTCTGATCGCAAAATACTTAGCACGTCGATTTTGTTGTGTCATTTATGTGCACGATACATGTACATGTTGGTACTGAGGACTGCAAAGACTAGTGCTTTCTGAGCAGGTTTTTTCTGCCTTTTCAAGAACATGTCTGCGTATAGACCATCACTGTTGCGCTACGCTCACAGATAGTGGCTCTGTGTTAGTTTGTAGACGGCTGCATTTTATATTAGACTGTGTGTGATTTAAAAATAGCTTACAGGTGTTTGCAGTGATATGCATCAAGTTTGTTCAAGTGGAATTTAGCAACGTATTGTTGCATCTTGACTTTCACGTGGATTTAAGATCCGCGTATCCACAACTGCCAAAAGGACTGGAAGGCGATATTTCCTTCGCATCGAGTTCCAATGTCGGTAGAGCTGCAGAGGACAGAACCAGAGATTCTGCTCTTCATCCACTCCTCAGCTTGATTCTTCAATAATGATGTTGATGTCTGTTTGTCCGCATGCATCTGTAACTGGTATGGCAAGCTGGTAAAATCTACAACAAATTCCAGAGGACAACTAGTTTCTAAAAATGTCTCCAACAAATTTCAAGAAGTCCCACATTTTATAAATAGATTCTCTATGACTGTCTACAAAATGTTGTAACCGGGCATTGGCAGGTGTGACCCCCCCCCCCCCACCCCCCTTATCTTAAGGACAAGTTTCTATCCATTGAAATTCCTGTCTCTGCAGGAAGAGTTTTGAATATTTTTTAGAATAATTTGACTGGAAGCTGTTAATGCTTACATTATAAGTAATTTGTCGTATCTGTGGTCTGTAAGTGCAAAACTGGATAAATGCATTGTCCTTCCTTGGAGATGGGGATTTCCCTTACTGCATAACATATAGATATAGATTTTGTATTCGCTTTTAAATTATTTTATATCTCTTATGACTTCAGAATGAGTATGTTGTCACGGTGATGAACAGTACCATGAAGATACAATCACTACAAAAGAAACCACGTTACAAAAGGTATGTCTCCTGCGATAGACTGCATTCATGCCCTTATGGTCATTTGTGAATACACTTAATGGCCCTATGACCTAGATGGTTGATCGTTTGACCTGAAAGAAACAATGTGTATTCTGGTATGCACTTAGTGAGACCATAACCTAGGTATTTAATTTCAATCTTCTCATAGAAAATGTCCATTTGCAGACCAAGAAGACTATTTTTGACAATTTACCACTGGAATAACTGGCTGTGTTATCAAGCCAGTCATTCCAGTGGTAAATTTTCAAAAATAATCTGTTGCTCTGCAAATGGTCATTTCTCAAGAACGCTGCAGAAGCTGTTTTTGGCTGATCTGAGTGTGAAAGGGTTAACGCTTTTTGACCTGTAGCTTAAATAATTTCTAGCCAGCCAGAAAATTAATTGGTGTGCCAAATTTGGTGGTTCCTTGCTTCAATTTGCAGACCAAGATTCTTTTTTATACCCCATCCAAAAATTGGTTGTGTATTATGTAATGGCACCATCACTCCATTACCGTTCATTGGATCGCTGTAAAACTTGATGGGCCTAGGTCTGTGGAAGAAACCTATCGAAATTGTCACTGACTCTAAATCCAATATGGAAACTTTAGAGGGTAGTTGGACTTTGAAACTTCATAGGGTGGTTGGACTAAGTTTGGAGAACAAACCTATCGGAATTGATGACAATGATCCGAAATACAATATGGCCACCGGGGGCCATCTTAAAAATTGTTTTCCGATTGATTCCTCCATTACTGTTTAGCTGATCACTTTGAAACTTAATAGGATGACTGAACTGAGGAAGAAACCTATCAAAATCGATAATAATCCAAAATCGAAATGGCCACGAGCTACCGATGACCATTTTGAAAACGAAAACTCCATTACCATGTCGGACCGCTATGAAACTTCATAGGATGACTTGATTACGACTGAGGAAGAAATTGCTATCGTTTGATAGCTCTCATTCGTTGGTGTGTCATCATGGCGGGATATTATGCGCAGTTGCTTTAATTTTAACACTGGAATGATGGCTTAACTATAAAGCCAGTTGTTCCAATAGTAAATTTTTGTCAAAATAATCTTTGTCTGTAAATGTACATTGCTCAAGACTACTGCAAACGTGTCCATTAAAGCTTTAACAAACATCTCAGTTATTAGTACTTAACACCAAGAGAAGACTAATTTTGAAAATTTACCACTGGAATGACTGGCTCGATAACCGAGCCAGTCATTTCAGTGGTAAATTTTCAAAAAAAAGCCTCTTGGTCTGCAAATGGACAATTTCTGAGAGAAAATTTAAATTTTCTTGAATAAATTCGTGGGTGAAAGGATTAAATGAGAGTTATTCCCTTTGATGACCATTGATCACACTTGAAGCAACAGTAACTGATACGATTAATCAGTTAATCATGATTATCTTTCCAAGGTAATTATGATTATGAGATACACAAATTATACATAATCATGCAAGAATAGACCTGTAATTCTGTTATCTGTCTTTTCATAGCCTCAGGACCTACATGTACAGTGCAATCTTTTGGATGAAGAAAAGCAACATATACTTGCTATTGTTTAGTTTAACTGACTGTATGCTGCAAGCCACCAGACAATAATTTCAATGGGCTAAACCTCTGGACCTGCTGAATATTTTGAAAACAATTTGACTGAACATTGTTGGTGGCTTAGCCTGCAGAAATTCAATAAGCAGACAATTAAATAATGATATTCAATGCCATGTCATTTTCAGCCACGGTATTGACCCTCCAGAGACTTTTACCTGCGTCACATGTCACCCCAGTGAGCCCTGCATTGCTACTGGAACCAAAAGTGGACGTATATTTCTCTGGTATGTAATGGTTTATTAAAACTAGTTAGATGCACTTAAATTGGATGGCAGAATTACATTGGTATGCAAATGTGGATTATTATTACTATTGTTATTATTCACATTTTGATTAGTGTGCAAATTCACTTTATAATGCAGGCTCGCATTAATATGCTTGCATGCTTACATTATTATTATCTGACCTGGAGTTAAGCTTTAAGAATATAATCTTTGTTTAAATTCAACTGTTCCAAGTAAGCTCCCCGGGACTTTGGGCCTCTTGTTTTTCCAGCTCTTAGCCATCAAATTTACTTAAGAAAATTGAAATTTGCTCATAGAAAATGTCAATTTGCAGACCAAGAGATTATTTTTCAAAAATTTACCGCTGGAATAACTGGCTCGATTATCGAGCCAGTTATTCCAGTGGTAAATTTTCAAAAATCATCCCTTGCTCTGCCAATAGACATTTTTCAATAACACTGCAGAAGACGGTCTTGGAGGGCTTGAGTGTTAAAGAGTTACATTTAGGTGGTTGGTTTTAGCAAATTGTCTTGAGAATCTGTAAAAAAAATTAATATGTTTTTGTGAAATGTTTATTAATAGTACATTAAAAATATATAGTACCGTGCAGTGTCCTAGTTGTTGAACTGTTAACCCTTTCATGGTCAGGATTTGACAAAACAATAAAAAAATCTTTGCTTTGTGAATGTCCATTTGCAAGGCAAGAGAAGACTATTTTTTTTAAGATTTACCACTGGAATGACTGGCTCAGTTAAAACCGAAGCCAGTCATTACGGTGATAACATTTTTTAAATTGTATGGAAATGGACCTTCTCTCAAGACCACTGCAAAGGCCAAGTTCGGTTGGCTTTACTCACCATTAAGGAGTTAATTATATGAAATAGAAATATGATGTACAAGAAATGCCAATTTTCTTGGCCAATCTTGACTATTGAAATGATACGGCAGTTACTCAAACCTGCTATAAAGACCACCTGCCTTAATAAGAGATGACTTCAATTCCCAACATTCAATTAAACAAAACATTTGAAGCTCTATTGAGAGACCACCTGTCTTAAGAGATGACATTTTGATTTTTCATTGTGTGGTCTCTTAACCCTTTGCTGCCTGATGCGGCCCAGACTGCTCTGCTCACTCCAGGCCTCCCAAAACTTTACCGATGTCAACAATACCAAAATCTGTCCTGTAAGAGTGCTCTGTATTTTAACCATGTGTGTCATGCAAGCGTATTTGTGTGGTGAAATACAGTGCCAGTAAATGCGCTGAAGTTATTTTTAGCTCACCTGGCCTGAAAGGCCAAGTGAGCTTATGCCGTGGCGACCGTCCGTCGTCCGTCAACCTTTTCTTTAAACGACTTCTCAAGAACCACTGGGCCGATTTCAATTATATTTGGCAGGGAGCATCCCTAGGGCATAGAGATTCAAGTTTGTTCAAACGAAGCCGATCGGCCAGAATCCAAGATGGCCGCCGGCCAAACTAGCCAATTTTTAGAAACACTAAAAAATCTCAGAAACCGCTGGAGGAATAGATTCAAAACTCATAACATATCATATAGTGCAACGGTAGACCCAAGTTTGTTCAAGGCATCCTGATTGGACGATTTGCCTGGTGGCCATCTTGGATGGCCTAGTTTTCGCGAAAACGACTTTTTCTCCCGAACCGCTAAAGGGATAGACCTGAAATTTGGTCAATATGCTTAGGGACCAAGGTCCATTCAGGTTTGTTCAAGGGAAGTTTGTTCGTAAAAAATTATGGCCACCATCAACCAATCAAAATTTAGCATTTCTTGATCATATTGGCTTTTTTGTATTTGATGTATTTTGATGGCGAAAATTGCTTTATATAAGCTTATCAGTGTGGCCAGTTCAAATATCCCACTTTCGAGACTGTCGGATAAATGGTTTTCCTGCCATCTTGGTTTGTTTTCCCGCCATAGTCTCCCATAGTAAAGCAATGGGGAATTCTTTAAATTCTTCTCAAGAACCACAGGGGCCGATTTCAATTATATTTGGGAGGAAGCATTCATAGGGCATAGAGATCTACGTTTGTTCAAACGAAGCGGATCGGTCAAAATCCAAGATGGCCGCCAGCCAAAATGGCTGATTTTTAGCCACTTTAAAAAATCTTCTCCGAAAGTGCAAGACGAATTGATTCAATACTCATAACACATCATCTATGGCAACATTAGACCCACGTTTATTCAAGCCAACCTTATTGGCCTATTTGCTTGGTGGCCATCTTGGATGATGTGGTTTTCCCATAAATGACTTCTCCCAAACCGCTGAAGGGATAGAGCTGAAATTTATTAAATAAGCTTAGGGACCAAGGGCAATTCAAATTTGTTCAAAGGAATTTTGTATGTTAAAAAACATGGCCGGCATCAACCAATCAAAATTTAGCATTTGTTGGTCATATTGTTTTTTTTTGTATTTGATGTATTTTAATGGCGAAAATTGCTCTATATATGCTTATCAGGGTGCCGAGTTCAAATATGCCACTTTCGAGACTGTCAGATAAATGGGTTGGCTACCATCATGGTTTGTTTTCCCGCCATAGGCTCCCATAGTAAAGCAATGGGCCCATAGTAAAGCAATGGGCCCATAGTAAAGCAATGGGGAATTATTTAAACGACTTCTTCTCACGAACCACTGGGACGATTTCAATTATATGTGGCAATTATAAGATCTATAGTGTTCATAGCAGTAAACAGTAATATTGGTTATAAGACTATAGTGTTCATAGCAGTAAACAGTAATATTGGTTATAAGACTATAGTATTCATAGCAGTAAACAGTAATATTGGTTATAAGACTATAGCGTTCATAGGAGTAAACAGTAATATTGGTTATAAGACTGGTGTTCATAGGAGTAAACAGTAATATTGGTTATAAGACTATAGTGTTCATAGCAGTAAACAGTAATATTGGTTATAAGACTAGTGTTCATAGCAGTAAACAGTAATATTGTTTATAAGACTATAGTGTTCATAGCAGTAAACAGTAATATTGGTTATAAGACTCTACAGTGTTCATAGCAGTAAACTAATATTGGTTATAAGACTATAGTGTTCATAGCAGTAAACAGTAATATTGGTTATAAGACTGTATGGTATTCATAGCAGTAAACAGTAATATTGGTTATAAGACTATAGTGTTCATAGCAGTAAACAGTAATATTGGTTATAAGACTATGGTGTTCATAGCAGTAAACAGTAATATTGGTCATAAGACTCTACAGTGTTCATAGCAGTAAACAGTAATATTGGTTATAAGACTCTATGGTGTTCATAGCAGTAAACAGTAATATTGGTTATAAGACTACAGTGTTCATGGCAGTAAACAGTAATATTGGTTATGAGACTAGTATTCATAGCAGTAAACAATAATATTGGTTATAAGACTATAGTATTCATAGCAGTAAACAGTAATATTGGTTATAAGACTATAGTAGTCATAGCAGTAAACAGTAATATTGGTTATAAGACTATAGTGTTCATAGCAGTAAACAGTAATATTGGTTATGAGACTAGTATTCATAGCAGTAAACAGTAATATTGGTTATAAGACTAGTAGTCATAGCAGTAAACAGTAATATTGGTTATAAGACTATAGTAGTCATAGCAGTAAACAGTAATATTGGTTATAAGACTATAGTAGTCATAGCAGTAAACAGTAATATTGGTTATAAGACTATAGTATTCATAGCAGTAAACAGTAATATTGGTTATAAGAATATAGTAGTCATAGCAGTAAACAGTAATATTGGTTATAAGACTCTATAGTGTTCATAGCAGTAAACAGTAATATTGGTTATAAGACTATAGTATTCATAGCAGTAAACAGTAATATTGGTTATGAGACTAGTATTCATAGCAGTAAACAGTAATATTGGTTATAAGACTATAGTAGTCATAGCAGTAAACAGTAATATTGGTTATAAGAATATAGTAGTCATAGCAGTAAACAGTAATATTGGTTATAAGACTCTATAGTGTTCATAGCAGTAAACAGTAATATTGGTTATAAGACTATAGTATTCATAGCAGTAAACAGTAATATTGGTTATGAGACTAGTATTCATAGCAGTAAACAGTAATATTGGTTATAGGACTATAGTAGTCATAGCAGTAAACAGTAATATTGGTTATAAGACTATAGTAGTCATAGCAGTAAACAGTAATATTGGTTATAAGACTATAGTAGTCATAGCAGTAAACAGTAATATTGGCTATAATATCGTATTGCAAATGGAATCATGAACAGCTTTTAGCTGTCTGGCTACTAAATTTCTGTAAATACATTTTCCATTTGGGGGTGGGGGTGGTGGTAATTCTAGATATGTTGAATATTTTGAAAACAATTTGACAAAGTTAAGCCACCAAGAACATTCCGTCAGTTTGTTTTCAAAATATTCCGCCGGTCATGAGTTATTGCCTATTAAAGTTACTGTCTGTTGACTTGCAGTAGTCCGGCAGTTAAATGATGTTTGCATGTACACTCATTTCTCCATGTAATAACATTATTATGGGGTGTCAGATGTGTTTTGACTGTACGTTTTTTTTCTTGACAGATCATCCTTGCAGGATTTTCTGTATATTTACTTAGTTGATGTTTTTCAGGCGTAACATCTGGAACAATCCTGTGAAAACTGTCTGTCACTGGCATAATGTTCGTGCTGAATGTCTCACGTTTTCACCAGAAGGTATGTATGCAATATGACGACATAACGTGACTTTATTGACAGGTTGTCCCTTAATGAGGTTAGTACTAAGATTTTGTCAAGAATATCAACATTTCCTTAGTAAATATTAATTTGCACTTGCAGGCCAAGAGAAAAGCCAGGCATTCCATTTATAAATTTTTTTTAAATAAAGCTTACCCATTTAGATACCTGAAAATTGAGATTTATCAGAATTCCTTGTTTAATCTGTTAAAATCAATTTAAATGTGTGTGTGTAAAGTGGGCGGAACTTAGCTAGAAGTGGGTGGAACTTAGCTACAAGTGGGCGGAGCTTAGCTACAAGTGGGTGGAGCTTAGCTAGAAGTAGGTGTAAACATGGCAAGAAATGGATTCCTCCATTGTCACTTTATGTCAAAAATGGCTTCTGCAGTTGTCTTGAGAAATGTCTATTTGGAGACCACGAGAAGACTATTTTTGAAAATTTAGCACTGGAATGACTGGCTCGGTAACCGAGCCAGTCATTCTAGTGGTAAATTTTCAAAAGAAATCAACTCTGGGTCTGCAAATGGACATTTACTATAAGAAAATTTTAATTTTTCCTAACAAATTTGAGGGTTTAACGGGTTAATGAATACCTGATATATATTTTAACTTCCGTTTCAGGCTCATCCTTCCTTAGCGGTGGACATGAATGCGTACTTGTTAAGTGGCAATATCTTTCTCAAAAACGTGACTTCCTCCCTCGTGTAGGTGCACCGCTGAAATTTGTGACATGTTCCAATGATAATACGCTGTATGCAGTTAGCTACATGGACAATTGTATGTAAATATATTGAAACTATAATATGCAAAAATATATGTATAATATGTATCAAAGTATAATGTATCTATGTGCCGGTAATGCCAATACATTAGTGATCACAGACCAATAGTCAGTAAAAATATATACTCAGTGTTGTTTCATAGCAGAAAGTGAGACATAAGACCTTCCATCAGCTGCAGTATTGATATCTCCATCATTAAAACTATTTGGTTTAAAAGTATGTATCCGGTCTATTATTCATCCATGACTCTTTGGAAGCTTTATTGATGTAATCTCTGCAATGCATTACTATTTCGAAATGTAATAATTATTTTAAATTTTTGCATTTTTTTAAATTAATTTATTGGAGGTTTCTTAATCTTTCCTACGATTTCAGCAAAACATTCTCTAGAAACATTGCCCTAAAGTCATGACTAGTCATTCCATTGGTAATTGTTCAAAAATAGTCTTCTCTAGTCAAATGGATATCTGTTGCAGCTCCCCCCCCCACCACCACCCACCACCCTCCTCTTTTCCTGGTTGCCCATTAAACAGGCATCTTGAGGACTCTTTTTTTTTCCACTCAAATTTCAGATAAGAAAAATTTTAAATTAGGTTTTCTTTTATATTTCAGCAATACATCTAATATCTAACCAGATGCGTATTCTGCAGACCTATCAAGGACTGACCAAAGGTCACCTGCCACATCAGTTAAAGAATCCTGTACCTACCGGGCTAATGATTGACCCACAATCTAATGCTCTTGTGCTGAATGGCAAGCCAGGACATCTACAGTTCTTCTCACTGCACAGTCAGGAACCACTGTATAATGTGAGCTAATGAATGCCTGCATAGCAATACTGCTAGAGCAGTTTGTCTTATGCATACAGTACAGCTCAGAAAAAACGTAGAATGTTTCTGACACAAAATAAAGTGTACTGTTAAAAATGAAGTATATTATTTTGAATGTAATTTGATTGGAAGCCATTGCTGCCTTAGGCTTCCAGTCAGATTAATTCCAAAATATTTCTTTCGTCGTGTTCAAAATTGTCTTGGAAACATGATAACTTATTTATGAGCTGTATTGTAATTTATTTTGTTTATAGTTGTAATACGCTGTGAGCAATCTTGCCAGTTTAATATGTAGTGCCTCTATTTGGCTAACCAGACTGGTTTACAGATTTTAACTCTCCTAGGATATGTTGAATTAATTTAGATTTTATCAATTGAACTAATTCAGGAGACTACAGCTATCGCAATCAACAATGATCTGAAATTCAATATGACTCCCAGTTTTTGTGTGATAACTCTAAGAACAGTTGGCGGATTGATGTCATATTTTATAGGTCAGTTTGAATGAAAATATCAATGGCAAAATGTTCCTTCCATTCGCTATTCATACTACGGTATGTCCAAATTTAGAATTGTACTGCACAGCTCATGATGAAGAAGCTTATCTAAGTCAGTCGTGACCATTATGGTGCATGCCGACCATTGCCCATCGTGTTTGCTTACATGTGATTACTATATGCCTACAATTCGACTCCTTATAAAAATTTCTAACTTCATTGTATTACGTCTGTGGATGAAACTATGCGCAAGTTTGTAAAGATTTGTTATATATCGGTTTAATATTTAATTTACTTGTGTGGGCCAGCTATGCTAAAAAAAATTGTACAGTAATTTATGAGCATAATATTTGGTTTGTAGAAATGTCTATGTTGTTAGTGGCCTACGCATTTTCTTCTCTAAATTTAGTTTTTCTAATCTAACCTAGCTCACTGTAGCTAATAATCAGTGCACCTTATTAGCTCACCTGGCTGAAAGGCTAAGTGTGCTTATGCCGTGGCTACCGTCCGTCCGTCAACTTTTCCTTTAAACGACTTCTTCTCAAGAACCACTTGGCCGATTTCAATTATATTGGCAGGAAGCATCCTTAGGCCATAGGGATCCAAGTTTGTTCAAATGAAGCCGATCGGGCAATTTGGCCGGCGGTCATCTTGGAATTCAGCAGATTTTAGGAAACATCTTTAAAATTCTTCTCCGAAACCACTTGGGGAATCGATTCAAAACTCATGAAACATCATCTAGGGAAAGAGGTAAACCAAGTTTGTTCAAGAAGACTTGATTGACCAAATGGTTCGGCGGCCATCTTGGATGACCTAGTTTTCCCGTAAACAACTTCTCCAGAACCGCTGAAGGGATCAGGCCGAAGTTTGGGAGATATGATTATGGAATAAGGGCCATTAAAGTTGATCTGTAAAAAACATGGCTGCTGTGGGTCAATCAAAATATAGCGTGTTTGGTGGCCATATTAGATTTTTTTATTTGATGGATTTTGAGGACAAAATTGGTTTTATATATGTTTTGGGTATTCTGATTTAAAAGTTACAATTTTCGAAACTGTCGGATAAACGGGTTG